>CABHPH010104803.1:0-12134 GCA_902168325.1 Peromyscus nudipes
TCACTGGGTCACAGTTTTAATGAACTGACCCAGAGTATAAAAAGATAATTAGAGTTGTAATTACATAGCAGTAATTCACACTTGAAATTACATGTGGATACCCTACTGTAAAATGCTAGAGTTACTGGTTGGATCAATATAATCCTTAAATGAATCCTAACGTTCAGCATTTTTGTGAGGATGAGTGACCAGAGCATCTACCTATCAATCCTCAAAGGCAACACTGACTGAGATGAATGTCGTGTGGAAGAGCACATTTGGTTTTGTAAAAGAGTGAGTTTTTCCTTAACAACTGAGCTAAAGGTGGAAATTAGCTTACTCCCTCCACCCTCCAATGACTTCTTCCCTGTGGAAATAGTTTAAGTGCCCAACGACACAGCTTTAAATTTAGACATAATTAAAAAATGTTTCAGTTCTATTCAACATAGTAGCATAAGACTATAACTACAGCATTGGGAGGTAGAGATAAGAGAGTGAGGCATTCAATGTAATCCTTGCCTATATAAAGAGTTCAAGGTCATCCTGGTCCTTTCAGAACTTGTCCAAATTTCCTACCCCCAAATATATTTCCATAGAGTAGATCAGTTTAGAAGATATTCCAAGTAGGACTCTGAATTCCCCTAAAAACTCTTAAATTTGATATGAAGTTCACTGTGACAGCCTGGGAATGTAGGAAAGGATCCTACAGAAGATGCATGGGTCTCTGGAGTGGGCCATCTATTAGCAATTTAATGGGTGGGAATAACCTGTTTTATCCCAATAAATATACAGATTTTTTTCTTTAAACATTTACTTCAGTATGAAATGACTAGTGATTTCTTGCACTGATCAGTTTGAGCTATAGCACCAAAACAGCACAAAGGGTGTGGTTTAAACAGAAAACATTTACCTCACAGTGTGGTGTAATGTCAGGTTCCTCTTTCTAGCTTAGAGAATGCATTCTCTTTTACTCTCTGTCACACATGGGGAGAGAGAATAGAACTGGAGAGGGAGTGGAGAGGAGAGGGGAAGTAGTGATTTGTGATCTCTCTGTGTAAAAATTGTCTCATCCTTTGCAAGCTTCTATCCAACAAGGTCATCTAATGTACTTGTGATTTAAAGGAATCTTCAAATCTTATCTGAGTGGTTAAGATGCTGTAAACATTTGAAGTACACAGATATTCTTTACTTCTGTGTTCTATCCTTTAATTCATTCTGTGATATATAATTAATTGTTAAATGTATGTATGTGTGTGAGCCTGTGCACCTGTATTTGTGCCTGCAGGTTCAGGTGCACATGTGTGCATGCATGTAAAGGCCGGAGGGTGAACGTGGTTGTTTTCTAGGCACTGTTAGCCTTTTTTTCTTTTTTCTACTATTATTCCTTCCTTTCTTCCATCCTTTCTTCCTTCCTTTCTTTCTTTCTTTATTATTATTTTTTGACAGGGTCACTCAGGCTAGGCTGCGTGGCTATATAGCCCAGTGATTGCCTGATGCTGATTCCTCAGTGTAGGGATAAGAAAGCATACAAACATGCATAACTTTTAAAAGTGGATTCTGAGGGTTCAGTTCAGTTTCCCATGGTTGTAAGGCAAGCACTCTACCTACCTATTTGCACCATCAGCCCAGATATAAGATTTCCTCATGAAATAGTCACTCACTGATGTCTACTCTATGTCTGTTGTGTGCCAGTCACAAGGATAAGATATAGCTAGCCCATTTGCTCTTACAAGAATCCTTCACTAGCTAGCTCTTGCTTATTTATCTCTTACACCATGTTTATAAATTTATGATTGATTAATTTATTGTAAACAAACTGCACGTATAGATATTGTTATAATCCCAACTTCAGGATGGCTAAGGGAACACCATTTTTCACTAGGTACCCATTCTAAATTCCTAAAAGGTAAGTTCCTGGCAACTCTGACTCCTTGCCCTCCTCCCTAAAATTGTAACACCGCTATGAGGTAATTAACAGCTTGCTCTGGCTTTTGTAAGCCCACTTGTCACTGTGTACCAAGGAGTGAGACAGCTCCTTTATGGCTCTGGACAGGGGGAGAGAGAGAGCTTCTCACAGAAAAGGGGAGTAACAGCAGTTTCTCACTCAGGTACACATTCCACATAAATGAAATAATTGTGATGCTCACCTTTAAAAATCTTTCCTCTAGCCTCTTCCGCAGGACATGCCTTCAGTTTGGCTGTCACCCTCCTAGAAGTTATTAATAAGTTCATTTAATTATAATTTGAATAAGCTCTGTGGTCTTTCTGATGGATTCAAATTCCATAACAACTTAATGAGAAAATAAGGGCTATAGAAGTGGAACAATGCTCGGCAAATAGATGGAACTAGTAAATATCATCCTGAGTGAGGTAACCCAGACTCAGAAAGACAAACATGGTATGTACTCACTCATAAGTCACTCATAAGTCACATCACTCATAGATGTAAAGCAAAGGATAATCAGGATAATCAGACTACAATCCACAGCTCCAGAGAAGCTAGGAAACAAGGAGGATCCAAAGAGGGATGCATGGATCACCTTGGGAAGGGGAAACAGAGGAAATCTCCATGAGTAAACTGGGCATGAGAGGGAGGTAGTACAGGGGAGGTGGTAGAGGATGAGACCATGAGGGAACGGGATGGTCCAGCTGGGGGAGAGATGGAGTGGGAGAGCAATGAAAGAGATAACTTGATAGAGGGAGACATTATGGGGTAAGGGAGGAACCTGCTGCTAGGTAAGTTCCTAGGAACCCATAAAGATGACCCCAGATTAGACTACTAGCACTAATGGAGAGGGTGCCTGAACTAGCCTACCCTGGTAATCAGATTGGTGAATACCCTAACTATCACCATAGAGCCTTCATCCAGTAACTGCTAGGAGCAGATGCAAAGATCCACAACCAAGCACCAGGCTGAGCCCCAGGAGCCCAGGCAAAGAGAGGGAAGAGGAACTATATAAGCAAGAGGAGTCAAGATCATGATGGGGACATCTTCAGAGACAACTGAACCAAGCTCATAGGAACTCAGGAACTTTAGATTGACAGTTGTGGAACCTGCATGGGACCAGACTAGGCCCTCTGCATATGGAAGACAGTTGTGTATCTGGGTCTGTTTGCGGGACCCCTGGCAGTGTGATCAGAATCCATCCTTGGTGCATGAGCTGGCTTTCTGGATCCCACTACCTATGTTGTGACACTTTCCTCACCCTTGATACAGTGAGGAGGGGCTTGGTCCCACCTCAACTGAATGTACCAGGTTTTGCTGTCCCTGTATGGAAGGACTTACCCTTTTGGAGGAGGGGATGGAGCAGGGATGGGAGCAGGAGGAGGGATGAGAAGGGGTTCTGTGATTGGTATGTAAAAGGAATAAAAAAAAACTTTAAATAAAAAATGTATTAAAAAAAAGAAATATACATGCCAGGGAGATCCCTTGTTCAAAAGTGCATAAAATATTTAATCCCACTCATAAAAAAATAATAAGTTGAATAATGCTCAATGGCACATGTCTGAAACTGTAACTCTGGCTTTGATCCTAAGTTAGCTGATCCCCCAACTCAGTGTCCTTTGGCTGTGTTAGAATTGTTCTGAAGCATGTTACTCATATTGGCTCTTCATTTCCATCTTTGTACTAGATTGCTTTGTTCCCATTAAGCTATGTCTCTTTTTATTTTTATGCAGATGCACATTCACCAACGCACTTGCTTCCTGTGTCCAGTGTTATGTGTTCCTACTCTTCAGGACTTCTCCTGGAGAGGACCATAAAGCTCTCTTTGTTTCTGTAATAGCTGATTGAAAGCCAAGGAGGATTAACTGAGAGATGCTGAAGAGGAAAGGCTCCTGGAAGAAGGGTGTTTCTGGTAATAAGGGTAGAAACAAGTGAAAGCTTCAGAGGACAGGGCAGGAAAGGCAACGACTCTGTCCTTTGTTTGTAGTTTCTGTATGCGGGCATCCCACTGGGTCTCAAGCTCACCAAGCTTGTGAGGGTTGAATCAGATGATGCTAAGTTTGGTTTCTGAAAGGAGCTACTACATTTCTTTTGCCCAAGGTCTTCATTGCATTGACACAGAAAGTGTCCAGAGTCAAGAAAGCAAACAAAGGTGACTTTCTCCACTTCAAATATTACGTTTCCAGAGTAACATTTTTGATAGGGCATTGACAGATCCCTAAAGCATCACCTATACCTGCACCTGATGTTCTTAGTTCTCAGAACCACATCGCACAAGTTGTATTCATGGATTGGGTTGTGAAGGATGTTTCAACTGGGTCAGGGAATCAGGAAAAGAAAAGGCCTTTCCCTCCTCCTTTGGTAAAGTTCCTCCTGTATAGAAAGTAGTAAGACATGATACTCAAGGCCTAAGAGCCAAACAGTTCTTGAGCAGGAATGGTTGTTCTGAGTTTAGAACTTAATTAACTAAACACTAAATGATAGGACCAGTAACCTGGGTAAATCTGGCCTTTCCTGCTTGTACATTCAGTATCTCCAATACCGATAGTGTGTGAACTCAGAAACTCTTGCCTGACACCAACACAAATCATTTCTTCTTGAAATAACTGGACTAATGTAAATGAAATATTTCAGAGGTCCTTAGTTCACAACAAGCACTCAATTAATACTATGTTTTCTGTTGTTCTTTACTTCATTCCATAATAAAAGACACTAATTTGTTATCCCTGTAATGTCCTAACTGAAAGGAAAACAAAAGAAAATACCTCATTTTAGAATTCTAAATATTTGCAAGTTTTTCCCACTGAAGTCTAGGTTTATTTTCTTGGAAGTGTGAATAGCCACATGGAACCAGCAGTTTTCTGGCTCCAATAACTCTGTGAGAATGGGCTCACCTCCCTGAGACAGTCAAACCAGCAGGCACCCACCTCTAGGATATTCATGAGACCTCTAGAACTTTTCCATCATATAGCTGAGATGGACATACACACACACACACACACACACACACACACACCCCACAGGCAAAAATGTAACACAACTTTTTGACAAGAAAAGAGGTATGATGTTTAAATCTTTGCTATTTCCACTTAAATTAAGACACAGCCTTTTGGCCCTCAGTTCTGCAAACTATAAAACCTTCAACCTCCTGCCAGGATTGCTTATAAATTGTGACTCATCTAGAAGCCCCCATTAGCAATCTTCAGTGCTAAATTGGTCCTTTCAACATGATAAGTGCCTTTCCAGCCTCCATGCACCCTTCTATTAGAACGGAGCTACAGGGATTTCTTTGAGTTTTACCATTCCACCTGTGCTACTGGAGAGTCTCCAGCAAGAGTCTTTTGATCTGCTGCTTAGCAGAGTGGGATGGACAAAGTCTTAGCACATTTTAATCTTCATTCCCTGTGTCAGTGAAAATAATCATTCCTTCTCATAATTCAAAGACGCTAACGGCTCTGCAGGTTTCAATTCATTATATTTTTATCTGATGGATGAGCATCTTCAAAGAAGAAATGGAACTCGGGGGAAATGGAAATTTGGGTAGCCGATCCAGGCAATAAAACAGAAGAACCCCAAAGTTACTGTCAGTACTCTTCCGTTTGATGCCAGAATTTCACAACCAGAACTAAAAAGTCCTTCTCATCATCCTCCTTTAAAATGACTCTGAACTATTACTGAACATGTTTTTGACAACCATTTTTCTAAAAATTTAATAGGTATGGAGAAAAGATTGTACAAGTTCAGCGAGAACTCTGATTTTAAAAAGAAACTTTAAAAAAGAATCAATGATTAGAATGAGAAAGAAATCAGTGGAGTGGGAGGGTTAAGAAGACCGGATTTACTTGAATATAATGTCAGGAATGGGGCAAATAAAGACAGAAAACCATGTATATGCTGAAGAGTTTCCTTTTGAGAGAGAATGCACAATTTTTGAAAATAAAAAACTAAAAGAAGTATTTTGTAGGAAACCTGAAAAGATATGAAATGTACATTGGTTAAATTGGCAGTAGAAAATGACAGTCCAATAGATACTTAGACACAAAAGAAACGAGTGACAGGAAAAGCAGAACCGTGAAGACAGAGGAAGACACCCGGGAGAAATAAAACCTCACTGAAGTTCCCTAAAGGAAGGTGCAGATATTTCCAGAGTTCCATTTTCTATCTGAAGCAGACATGAAGCAAAAGTTTCCTGGAAATTGTCTGAAGAGTAGGTGGTTTAATGCTACTAGTTTGGATTTTATAGGCTGTTCTCAATTTCACTAACAAGGACTGTTGTTAGTGAAAATTGATAAAGTAAGCATTCAAGATAAAATGACCAAATAGGTGGCATTTACTGTTATTAACTTTATGCTTAGCACTGATCCAAAAATGCCATGCATATTACCTTCATTAAAGCTGTATCCCAATAATTTGAAGAATTAGACCAACTATTAAAAAACAATTATAAAAATAAACATATTTTAGAATAATTTTAGATTTATGGAAAAATTATAGATAGGAGATGATGCATCCATATATCCCTGCTAACATATGATATTAGTATAATTAGTAGATGCATTATTCAGTGGGGAGATAGACAGGGAGAAAAGAAGGGAAGAAGAGAGAGAAGAAAGAGAGAGAAGTAGAGAAATTATGAAGATTTTGCTCATGTTGTCAGTGAAGCTAAGAAGTACCAGGCTTGTATTCTGGTAGCTGAAGACCCAGGAAATCTGTGTGTAAATCCACTTCAAGACCTATGCCTGGATAATTATCAGAAACAAATCTGACAAGTCCTGTAGTTCAAGTGCAGGGCATGTTACATTTTGAAAATCTCCAGACACAGATGTTTACACTTTATCTTAATTAAGATCTACTCCAGCTTCCAAATGATTATATGCCACTAATCTGCAATGTTGTGGGGTAGGAGAGGTAATCTGGTTAACTTGATTTAGTGATTCAAGTGGGAGAGTATGTATTTTATAATGGATTACAGTCCATCATTTAGGTATTTCTGTTGCATAAATTGTTCCAGCTTTGAGTAGCTGGAGCTCTTTAAGTTGGCTCCTGTTTTCTTTTTCTAAATCCCCCACATTTTGGATGTTTACAATATTACTGGATAAACTAACCTCATTTTACATTCCCATGTCAGGTCTAGAATCTAAACACTCACCTCTGCATATGGATATGAGAGGGGTCTGTATATCTGACAGAAGCAACATAAGGTAGAAGAACCTTACTTCAGCTAATGGTTTAAAGGGATGAAGGCCATCATGGTGGGGAAAGCAAGAAAGTGGGGACTTCTGCCTGTAGTAGGAGAACTTGTAACTAGATTCCTTGCTTCTCAGTAGACCAGAAGGAAAAGAAGGGGGGTGGTGCAGAATAGAGCTGACCAAGAACTCTAATGCCTTATCCCCTAAGGCCCTATGTGTGTCATACAGACCCCATAGGCCAAAAGGCCTTCCAAAACAGTCTCTCCATGGGGATCAGGGATTTAACACACTAACCTATGGAGGACATGTCACATCCAGAACATAATATTCCTTCCTCACCTGCCATAGGCTCATGGCCATCTCATAACTTAAGATGAATTCAGCCCAGCTTTACCAGTCTTGATAATCTTAGTTTCAGCAGTGGTCATAAATCCAATGTCTGGCATATCTATTGAGATTCAAGGCAGTCTCTTCACTGTGAATGAACCCCTGCAAAATCAAAATCAAGTAACATATATCCAATATCCAATAGTATGCTAGGAACATTCCCATTCCAAAAGGCAAGGATGGAAAACAGGAAGGAAAGATCAAAGCAAGACTGAAAATTGACACTGCAAATGGTAAATATCCTACAAATGTGGGTCTAACAACCAGGAATTTTGATGGCACCATTTGAGTTCCAGCCCACTTAGGAAATGTGACTCTTCTGCCCTTGACAGCTGCAACATACATGGGTGCTCTCATGAACCAGCAGTACTCGGTGTCCGCCACTTGACATGACAGATGTCCTGTGTTCCTGACATCTACAATATACGGAGATAACTACTGTAGCATAGGCTTCACCTTCACAGCTTCACGGCTGTTTAGGGACTTTATCCAGGTAATCTGTTCTGTACACAATGCCTGGTCTCATTGTTTTCTGGAGCCCAGGCACAAACCTCTGTAGCCCTTTAACTCTTGGATTTTCATGCTTGAAAAACAGCAGCACTTAGATGATGCCAAGTTCTGTTTCTAGTTCAACATGTAGCCTGACCTCTTTGGCTAAAGCAGCTGTAGAACATCTGTGCAGCTGAACCTGGGAAAAAATTTCTCAGTGCAGTCCTGTGAGGGCCAGGCTCACATTGAGGCACTATCTTCTCAGACACTCTATTTTCAAATTAATTTCCTTTTTACTGCTGGTGCCTTTGATGGCTAGAATTTTGCCTGAAGGCACTTTTCCCACTGTCCCTGTCAAAGTCCATCAGTGGTTTCTCTTTAGTGGCACTCTTATGTTGAACAATTGTAGGAATGTTGTCCAACTTTAATCACAACTTTAATCATGTTCAAGGTCTTTTCCTTTCTAATCTGTACAGTTTTGCTTTTGTTGTTGTTGTGTTTATTTTTTCCCCACAGTGTGCTTGACGTTCTGCTAAAAACGGCAAGCACTTACCATGTCACAGTGGAAATGTCATTCGTGTCTTCAGGTGTCCTCTGCCAAACAAATAGTCCATTGTTTTCAGTGAAGCCTTGCTCAGACACTTTGAAGAAAGTTAGAACATGGTCATCCGTTTTTCTAGAATATAACATAAATAGACTCAATCCCCAATACAGTCCCATTCTCAAGAGCCTGATAGTCACTCTGCATTTATACCCTCATATATTCTTCCACACTCATCTAACAGATTCCTATCACACTCTGATAATAGCCTGATGAGGATTTCATAGCCAGCAGCTCCAAATTCTTCCACATTCCTCTCACAAACATATTCCAGAATTTTGCAAATCTTTTATGGTCGGGCTTATCATAGCAAGAACCTTATTCCCAATATGAATTTTATTTTATCTAATTTTCCTATTAACTGGAATCAATACCAGAAGTGACCAACAGAAGTGACTCATGGTGTAAGAGGATAAACTCCATGGTTTGGAGGCTTGTATGGCAAATGGATCTGTTTCTGTGGCAGCAGAATCTAAGGACTGGGATCCCTCACATTTCAGCAGACTAGGCAGCAGAAAGCCTGGGCTAGAGCAGAGCTAGAAGAACACTCACCCACCTTGTCCTCATATCCAAAGTCTTCTTCTCAAAACAGCATCAACAGCTGGAGACCCGGTGTTCAAGCACATGGGCCAATTGGAACATTCCATATTCAAGCCACCGTAACAAATGTCTCTCTGCTTTCATATTTGTGCATCTTTGCTCAATATCAAACTAAACATGAATTTATAGTGAGGTATCCTTGTTTTAATTCATTATATATATATATATCTGTATAACCATTTTGCAGAACCTTTAACATTCAACTCAAAGCAGTAGGATTCTTGGCTCTCAAAACAACAATAACTTATGGAATCATCCTGGAAGTTCACAGACAGATGAGTGGATAAGGGAAACGGTTTATTTTCACAGAGAAATTTAATTCAGCCATAATGAGGAAGAAAATTATGTCATTTATAGGGAAATGAATACAACTGGCAATGATCATGCTAGACAAATTTAGGCAGACTCAAGGCAAATATAAAATGTAGATCAAAACAAAAGGACATGAAAGCAAGAGGAAACTGGTGAGAGGACAGGGGACAGTGGGGGCAATGAGACAGAAACCAGAGAGCACAGGGCGACTATCGTCAAAGTAATTAGTATGCTGCCAGAGCTCGGAAAGGGCCTCTCTGATATTCTCTGTGATAATCCAGTCAAGTTCTAGCAGGAAAAACCAACAGTGCTTCATCCAATTCCACCCCTGCTGTGGCTGCTGGTTCCTTATTTGTGCCTGGACTCTGAAAATTCATTAAAAGTCAGTTTTAAAATTTGATGTATGTGCATCGTATTCACAACATTCCATATTCCTCCCTTCAAACCCTTCCTGGCCTTTTCCCAACTCTATCTCAAATTCATGGCCTCTTTTTCTCTAACTACTATTATTTTACACACACACACACACACACACACACACAAACACACACACACACACACACACACACAAATGTAAATACAGCCTGCTAAGTCAGTTTAGTGTTGCCAGAATGTATGTTTTGAAGACTATCAACTTTATATAGGAGAACAAATTATGGGGATCATCCCCAGGAAAGACTAATTCTCCCTGGTGGTGGCATTGCTCATGTCTCATTTAGACAACTATACTGTTGAAATTTTCTGGGTGCAGCTTCTCTGTCATTATAGAAGGTACAGAAGATGCCTTGGTCCTCTGACTTTTACATTCTTTCTGACCCATCTTTGGAGATGTTCCCTGAGCCTTATGTGTAAGGTCTGAGTTGTAGAGTCATGCCCACAGTCTGTTTTTCTTTACATTTTGAATAGTTATATCTTTCTTTAATAGTCTCTGCTACAAAGCTGAAGCTTCTTTGGTAAGGCCTGAGGAATGCACTCATCTGTGGTATAAGGACACATGTCTAGAATGAAGTTAGAGACTGTACAGGTTTGAGAAAGTGACAGTAGTAGGTTCTCTAAGTTCCATGGGCTCGCCAGCCAGGGATAGTCGGCTAGGTTTAGAGCACCTGGCATGAATTCCTTCCCACTGAGTGAGCCTTAAGCCTAATTAGACAGCTGGTCACCATCAAGTCATAAGTCACACTACCACAACTCTGTGGATATTTGCTGTGCTGGTCATTATTGCGGTTTGTAGCCATCACATCACTTTTAAAAACTCTGCCCACCAGTTCTTCGACTCTGAGACTTGTGCTTCAGGAGGGTAGCTTGAGTCTATGGCTTGGTTTGAGCCTCTTTTTTCAAATTTTAGGGTAATGCTTTTTCCTGTAGCTTTAGCTCCTTGTGGTGTCAAATAAAGGTTACTAATTTTCAATTTGTTCAGCCTTTTCATATGGTGCACACCGGGCAGTGACATCTTCACATGTTACAGCCAGAGTTAGAAATAGTCAACTCTTTGTTATGATCTAGTACCACCTCTCCTTGAATGAAAACAAAGGTTCACATTGATTGTTAATAGTGTATTCTGAGAGTTACTAATTTGTAGATTGAAATGGAATAGTGTGATCTTGGTAATCATGTTCTTAACTACTATAATACACTGTTTCTCTATTGTATGAGACAAAAACACTGTGAAATATGTGGACAAAATCATGTTGGCCGCCGGGCGGTGGTGGCGCACGCCTTTAATCCCAGCACTCGGGAGGCAGAGCCAGGCGGATCTCTGTGAGTTCGAGGCCAGCCTGGACTACCAAGTGAGTTCCAGGAAAGGCACAAAGCTACACAGAGAAACCCTGTCTCGAAAAAAAACCAAAAAAAAAAAAAAAAAAAACAAAATCATGTTGGGGTGATGAAAGAAAATGACTAACCTTGCAAGATAATTATGTAAATAAAGACTTTATGTAAGAGGTCATAAGGAAGTGGAATGAGAAAGGCAAAAATGTTTCCTTCCAGCAACAGAAGACCTACTAAACAAATGGAGGGGATTTTAAACAAAGAATCAATAGATATGAAAGCATGCAGATACTATGAAGAATGTCACCGTTTTTACTCAACTGTTGACTAGAGGAAACATGCCAGGCACTGTTTAATCTGAAGACAGATTCTGTACCTTGCAAAGTGATGACCCAGGAAATGCATGAACTGACAAGGATCAAGACGTTTTTTGGGTTTTTGTTTGTTTGTTTTGGTCTGGTTATTATTTCAAGTAAGAAACGTCCTATTAGGAAACTAGTCCAATGTAAGTAATGGATTTGTCCATGATATTGTGAGGTCATAACTAAGGCAAGAATGTGGCATGTATTTTTGAGTGTGGTGGCCTACTTCAGTGATCCCATCACTCCAGGCAGAAGCAGCCAAATCACTTCAAGGTTTCACTTGGCTGCATAGTGAGTTCAAGGCCTGCTGCTAAGACAAGGGCAAATAGAAATAATGAAATGTAAGGAAAATGCATTTATGTAAGTTAGTGTTTTTATATAATGTTTAGTTCTTTATGAACAGAGACAAAAAGAAAAAGTACACTGTCAAAGGAGTAGATCCTCAGCTCTTTCCTTTGCTTCCTCATGTCCCCAGGAGTGCCAGTGCCTCAGTAGACAGATTT
>CABHPH010104806.1:0-11296 GCA_902168325.1 Peromyscus nudipes
GACTTGGGAAGCTATGGACGTTTCACCAGGTCTCCAGTGCAGGGCATGGTTTCCTTTCAGTGGTAGGGCTTCAAATCTGACCAGTAGAGTTGGTTGCCCCAACTCCACTGATACCACTATTGCACCAATGGGCACATCTTTCTTGGCAAGTTGGCATGGTACCAGGCAGGGGCCATAGCTGGATAAATCCATTGGTGGCTTCTCTTCCAGAAGCCTGCCTAGAATTTTCTAGCACTATGGTAGCCAGCCAGCAAAGAGGAATTTTCTAGCTCAGCTTCAGCTTAATTTCTCCCTATTCTGCAACCAAAGTGTGTGGTGTCTTCAGTAATAGAGTCTTATCTAATTCTGGGGCAACCAAGAGCAGTGACAGTAGCCTGTATTGTCTTTAGGGATAGCTTTCTAGCCTCCTTGGCCTACAACCCATAGGGAATTATCTCCCCCTTACCACTGGGATTGCTGTTCAATAGCTTGTGGCTTCTAGAAGCAACATTATCTATTCATGCAGAGTACATCCATTCAATTTTTTTTGTAATTAAGTTTTTCACTTAGCATACAAAGCAATAGGTTTTTCCTTTTTATAATCCTTAGTTTTGATTTATCCTTTGTCATAGTTAGGGTTTCTATTGCTGTGATAATACATCATGACCAAAAGCAACTTGGGGAAGAAAGGTTTATTTCACTTTACAACTCTCACTGATGGAAATCATAGCAGGAACCTGAAGGCAGAAACCCAAGCAGAAGCCATGGAGGGCCACTGCTTACTGGTTTGCTACCTCAGGATTTGCTCAGCCTTTCTTAGACAACTAAGGGCCCCCTGCGCAGAGGAGGTACCACCCACTGTGGGATTGGCCCACCATGTCAATCATCAGTCAAGAACATGCACTTCAGACTTGCCTCTAAGTCAGCCATATGGAGGCGTTTTCTCAGCTAATATTCCCTCTTCCCAGAAATGTCTAGGTTTGTGTCAAGTTGACAGAAACCAATCATCACAGGCTTTCACCCTCTCATCACTACCATTCTCCTTGATCTTATCCCCATTTAAATCTTTTCACCTTTAGTATTACCTCTCTAAATTTTCATATCACATGTGTTCTACTATCCACCCCACCCTGTGCCTTATCAAAGTCTTCCATTTCTGGCCCATTTCTAGGTTTTTTGCCTTTGTAGTTATTCACTCCAACTCAAACATACAGATATCAAAATTTGAAGCTAGAATCTGCATATGAGAAACAATATATGAACTTGTCTTTCTGAGCATTGGTTAGCACACTTAACATCTTTGCCACTTTTATCTATTTTCCTGCAAATTTCATAATTTGTTTTCTTTAGAGTTAGATAAAATTCCACCATATTTATGTACCATAATTTCATTTCCATTCATTATTTGATGGACATCTCAGCTCATTTCATTTCTTACCTATTGTAAACTGAGCAACAATGAACATGGTTATGTATTTGTCTCTACAAAGCACTGTTAGCCATTTGCTTTACTGTTGACCGAGAAAAGATCGTTTTGTCTGACATAGAACAATCATGATTCATCTCCTATGGGTGGGAGGAGACAGCATTCCCTAAGATCAAGGTCTTTGCCTACTCTTGAACCCAACCCAGGATTCTCTTAGCAATATAAAGACAAGTCCATGGGCACAGAGAGCAGAGCTAACAGTTGAGTGAGGAGTGTCTAAATGAATTCTTTAGATGTGGCATTCTGGATGGCTTTTCTGCACTTTATACTTAGGCTGTGATTTGACTCTCCCAAAGTTCAGGGAACTCAACCTGTTTGGTTGGAGGAATGTGAGTATTAATGGTAGCTGTGAATGAATGGAGCCGAGGCTGGCGAGAGTGGGGTGAAGAGTCTTTGTCTTATTTAAGAACAGGGAGCCACTGGAGAACCTGAATACAAGAATAGAGAGATCTTATTTATCGTTTTAAAAACATACTTTGGGCTGTTGGAGGTTAAGGTAGAGGCAGAACGATGTGTTGGGAAGCTATTGCCCACATGTGGGTAATAGAGGGTAGAAGCTAGTTGGGCATGGGGCGATGGCCAGTCCCCACAGGTACCCCACACCATCCCAGGGCTGTCTATTGCTCCCAGTGAATGGACAAGAATGACAGCCTATGACTCCTGAGGTGAGGATCTAGCAGGCTTCCATCCACCTCTTGATTTTCTGCCATCCTTTCCTCTGGGAAAGCAAGCCATCATGTTCTGAGAACCCCAAAGAGAGGCTCGTGTGGCACGAGAGTGAGACCTCTAGCCACCAACTGGTGACCAACCCAGAGGCCTGCTCACATTGCAGACAAGGCTTCCAGGGCAGAGCCTATCCCAGATGGGGTGACGGTGGCCTCAGTCAAAAACTTGTCTGTATTCAGAACCTTCCAGTAAGGCCTCTCCCAGATTCATGGCCCTCAAGCTGTGAGAGACAAGAAACACTGCTTTGGAACCCCTAACTCTGTCCTTCCAGAATGAAAAGAATTACAAGTTGTTTCAGAAGGGATGGAGGGAATGGGGACTTGGGGGAAATTAGATGTCTGCGAATTGAGGAATTCCTGAAAGCACTCATAGTTCTTTTCACTGGACAGAATTGTCCAGACGGAGTAGATACAGAAGTGGCAGGGCCCAAGGCGTGACCTTGGCCACTCAGCATTGCTCTTCTTACTGTGAACACTGATCAGGTAATGAAATAAAAACACCTGTAGTAAACCATAGCTCCCCATGTAAATTAAACTTAAAATAAGAATACAGGTTAAGCATTAAGAGTCCTATTCTGGCCCATCAATATGAGCATTAATACTGAAGGAACCTTTTAAATTTCTTTATGATGTGGCATCTGTATGTGTGGGTATGTGGTAAAAGTGCTAGGGGGGCTTTACCTCTTGAACTTCCTGACATATTATATTTTCATCTGAAACCTTCCTATTGTGTGATCATAAATTTAAAAGTTAAACATCTGCACAGTGGCTTCTGATGTGTCTGGATTTCCTGGGAATTTTTCCTTTGGTATTGGTTGTTTATGAGTATAGAGATTTCTAAGGAAATGTATTTCTGGTTCATATTTCTCAGCAAATTATAGCTCAGGACAGGCCTTTAAAATCAGGGTTGTTTTACTTCAAGCAGCCTGCTTGCCTCTAGTTTTTCAAGGTCTATTGGCCTGTCTACTCCCGGAGGCTCTTTTACCAATGGTGCTCTGCACCAGAACACTGTTAGCTGTAGGCTCTCGGAAGAGGCCAAAGTGGTCGTCCTTTGCTCTGCGACTTGGCTTGAGGAAAACTACAAACAGTTGTCCTTTAGAAGCTAAGTTGTTTTCAGTTAAACACATAGTCTTCAAGATGCCTCGTTAATACACTACATCACTGGTCCTGAGGATGCACTCTAGGCGTACACTGTGGGGAAAAATGGCATCTTCTGAAGCCTCGCATTGACTGAGTAACAGGGCAGGCGTATCCCACAGCTTCTTGAAGCAAATAAGCTCCTGTTTGCTTTCTGAGTTTTCTTTGCCTATGTTCAGGAAAATGGAGTTCCTGGAGAAGGAAGATTTCTGATGTGGCCTTAAACTTGCAATTAATTTGTCCTCCCCATAAACAAATGCCACCACCACTAAACCCTGTGTGTCAATCATGATATGTTACCAGCAGGTGGCAACAGCGAGTGCAACAGAACGGGAAAACCCCAGCTCGGAGTCTGCGCAGATACCCCGCAGGGCAGCACACACTACTGTGAGGTGCAGAAGGCTAGGCAGCCCGGGCTGTTTATTTGAGACTTGCCTTCCAACCTGCTTCTCCTCTTTGAAAGCTCCTCTTCCTCCTTCCATACAGACCCATCAGACCCGCGGGGAAATACGCGGTCAAACAAAGCAAGGCTCTTTGAACAACCAACAGATATTTTCTTCTGTGTCTTTGGAAGGTGATTTGCCTTCTTTGGTAAAATTTCTTATTTTCTGATGCATTTGTCATTATGGGCCTCTTAAAACATCTCTGAAAAAGTGGCAAAGAGAAATTGATTGCTTAGGAGAATTTTCAAGAGCCATCTATTTTTGGACCTGTTAAGTGAGATCAGAAAGCCAGGATGGCTATTCATGATAAGAACAAAAGATACCACTGGGTTTTAAGGCTGGCAGACACTGTGGTCAGAGGGAGTCACTGGCCCAGTTCTTACCTCTTCGACAATGAGCCCCATTTCTTTACAGGTGCTGTCTCAGAGAGGGAATTGACTGCTGACAATGGCTTTTGTGTTTTCAGAGCTAATGTCATAGCAGATGCAATAAGCCAGTGGACATGATTGGGTTACCACATGTACAGAGAGGAACACATTCTCTCAGGTCCAAGGAGCAAGATTCTTTAATGGCAGACCATTATGGTGCATGTTCTTGAGGGGCATCTGTTATTCAGGGATCCGTATCTATGGAAATGGATCCTATATGTCCCATGGATGGGACCACTGTAAATAAACAAGAATGGACTTGCTTTACTCACAGAGTTCCTCAGCATATGCACTTAGTGAAATTAAGTGCAGAATCACCTTCCAGAATAAAGAAGCCATTTAGGCCTTAGGCATCACAGTTCTCCAAGGAAAACAAATGCACACCTCCGAGACTATGCTGGCCGGCATGGCCTCCTTAAGACAGCTCTGAAAATGATCCCTTCATGATGCCCCAAAGCAAGTGCTTTGTTGCTTGTTAGAGAACCTATGGCTTTGCATCCCACCCGAGTCTGAACTGTTGATAGCTTCCTGAAATGTCACTGTAGTCATGCCTGGGGCATGGGCCCACTTCAGTCATGTTCTGTGAAGAGCTTCTCCTATGAGAAAAGAAGGTGGCCATCTAGGTCTACAGGACCATCTTAAACACACACACACACACACACACACACACACACACATACACACACACACACACACACACACACACTGTAAGAAGCTGGATTCTGACTTTGGTTTTTGCTCACAAATGACATTTTAAGTTCTGGCAAGTCACAAAATTTTGACATTTATATTTAATCATTGAACAAATCAAATCGAGTAATGAGCCCACCCTGGAGACCTTTCAGAATATGTAATCATAATAATTAATTGTGATTATTGCTCATTCACATGTTAATTGCCAGGCACTCTGCTTTGGCTCCTCCTCATCCAGGAGCCTCAGAGGATGATCAAAGCTCTGCCCACCACCACTGGAATGAAACTTAGTAAGATCCAGTTCCCTTGCCTGTGACCTATGACCCCTTTTCTCTGACTTCCCAGTCTCTCGGGTGACTTGCACACATCTCCACACTGGTGCTTGCTTGGGTCTCAAGTTTCCTTAGGGCTTTGCTTTTCTGTTCTCCCTGCCTGGACCCACTCTCCCTCTGATGGACACTTAATGAAGTTCCTCCAAACTGTGTTCAACTACTGCCTCTCAGTCAGCTTCCCCTGCACACCCCCATCACCGTGCTGGAACGCTAACACTACTGACCATCTATTGCTGGCTCTACCTTTTCAAAACACTGGTCATCAGGATTGTCGGTTATGGCCAAACTCTTCCAAGTAGACTGTAAGTTCTGTAGAGACAGGGATCTTTGTGGGAGTTTCCTTGTTTGTTTTGTTGTTTCATCAGTATAACCTAAAAACCGTGGAAGCAGGAGGTGCACAAAAGCACTCATTAGTACCGATCAGATAAACGACTATGCCGCAGTCTGTGGGTTCACACACACACACATACCCAAGCCCACACCTATGCACACACACTCCAGCACACGGATGCACCTGTATTTACATACTCACACTCTCCTACACACTTACATGAGGCATGTGCATTTACTTTAATTCCTGGATAAGGTTGTTTAATAGCAGCAGACTGTGTTTGTAACCAGGTGGGCAAAATTAGGAATACTTAAAGATGTAATCGTGCAGTTTTGCCCCCCACCCCCACCACTTTTAGGAAAGGAAAAAAAAAAAACCTTTTACGAGAGAAAGGCATAGCCCCATGATGTAAACATTTGCCAGAAAAACACATTTCTATTGTGAAATAACTGCCATATATTTAATGTGAATGAAAAATCCAAACCCAGGGGTGTTTTTAAGAGAAATGTAATTTTGATGCTCTCAGATTATAAAGTAGCAGTCACCAGGTAACTAACAGACCGATAACAGCTGCAGACTCAGCTGAGCAGATAAGAACATTGATAATTCCCACTGTTTGTATGCAGTTGGGTCGTTGTAAATGTGTTTGAAAACAATTTGCTCTCTTAAGTAAATTTAAATACCCACCTCCACCTTTGTTTACCTTATTGATTTGCTTAATCAATCGATTTTCTGTAGACAACAGGAAAGCAAACTGTAGAGCCCTGTAGACACATGGTAAATACCAGCTTACTGTTGACATGCCCATATTCACACTTCTACAGTATCCAGAAAAGGTTTGAGCCTCAAAACCATAGGCTTCATTCTGTTTGCAAAGCAAAATAGGTTGAAGAGGTGAGGAGAGACTTCTCAGCTCTGGAGGGAGCTTTGTTTTCTCAGTCTGGGTTGTCACAGCGGCAAGGGAATCTACCTATCTACATTTATTGGAGTAAGAGCTTCTGGCTTCTTCATTTCTCCTGCAGTAAACTCATGGTGGCCACATGGCTTTGGTCAAATATTCCTTCAGAGTACAGATTACATGTCTGTCTCAAGCAGGACGCTGTGTGGTTCTAGGGTTCCAGAACCCTCACATACAATACAAACTTGCCTCCTTCCAGGTAGCCTCCATTTGTCCTAGATTACCTTAGTGATGTAATAACCCTTTGACCTCTTTCTCCCCCACCTTTCAAGATCCCTTTAACAACAACTTGACATTTAACATTGCTGTTCAGCTTTCTTCAGACAACTGGGACTATTTAGTAGGTTTTAGAGAAAATTAGTTCGTAACATTTGTCACTTTCTTAGGTAATATCTCATCATTTTGGGGTCCCAGAAGAAATCTTCAATCTGTAAAGAAGTTGAAATCAAAAGAATAATTCTTTTTTCTGCAGGGGGTCTTTGGCTAGGCAGTTTCTCAGGGTTGTGAACTACTTGTAAATAAGCACACAGTCACATTCCAGTGAAATCTATGTCGCCACATTTGCCATTTCTGCTCGTAGTTAGGCTATTTATTAAGCCGCTGAGATTTATCATCAATTACTCTATTATTATTCTAGAGATGAAAATACCAATGCACAGATAATCTGAGAACCTATCTAAACACTGGAGCCCTCTAGCCAAGAATCAGGGCCAACTCGTTGGACCTACATACACAGTGAGCAAAGGTGACCTTTGAGAATGTCCTTAGCAGAGACTAGAGTTATCATCAGTGCTGATGAGGCCGAGACTCACTTCCAGACCCTTAGCTTTTTCTATCCAACCAGAAACAAGAGGATGTAAAGGGAGTTGTCCAACCTTGGTGATGTCTTAGATCCTAATTTGATCTCCTAATACTGCTGCTTTGAGAGGCAACCATGCACACGGACACTTCACATTAAGGATCAGCTGAGCTTTATGATCAGCGTGAGAATCATTCATTACATGGTTTACAAACCCATATAACAGACACATAAGGAAGATATTAGTTATAGGAACAAAACAGGACAAAAAAATCACAGAGAGAAATGACCTCCAAATTGGAAATAACCCAGAGGCTCCTGCTGTGAAAGGAGCCTGATGGTGTGATCCTTAGCTTTTGCAGCTCTGCCTTTGCTTTACACTTCGTCTACCAGCAAAGGAGGAGAGCCCTCCCCTGGGCTTTTGGAAACATTCAGCCTATTTTATAGAACTGCTCAGGGCCTGGAGGGCATGAGGCTGTAAATTCAAGATTCTTCACAGCTGACACTGAATTCCTAGCTCCCAACACTTTTGACCTGCTGAGCTGATTCACGATTCTTGCCACCTCCCAGCATTTCCAAAGTGTCAAGAATAAAGGGGGTTAATATCAAAGTTTTTACAGCATGTTTGTGAACTGTAGGGAGATAACTGATGTGGCAGAATAGGACCACAAAATGATAACATGAGCAGTGATTTATCAGCATGATTGAATGTCGTTCCCTGGGTATAATTTTGATTAGTGATATCTTATTGGGTAGTTAAGTAGAAGTGCCCATTGAGCTTATATTCATGTTTTTATTAAGTATATAATTGCCTGTATATGATACAAATGATAGTATTGTATACATTTTCAAGATTTTGCATTTGCTTGGTTGAAGGAAAATCAATGTTATTTTAAAGATATAAAGCATGTTGTATTATTATAAAATGTAGTAGTTGCTGTCTTTTAACAAAAGGCTTTTGCCTTTTACAGTATTATGTATATTTTCTTCTTAGCCTCAAGTGACATGTGTGCTGTTGTGGAAAACATTAAGTTTTGAAAGCTACAAAAATGAGAAGTAGGTGGCTGGAGAGATGGCTCAGTAGTTAAGAGTCCTTACTGCTCTTGCAGAGGACCCAGGTTTGGTTTCCAGTGTCTGTGTTGGGTAGCCCACAAGTAGCTCACAATTCCCCATAACTCCAGTGCTCAAGGATCTGATGTCCTCTTTCTGCCTCCGAGGGCAAGCACCTGTGGATGACACGCATTCAGATAAGTAAGCACCCATACATACACGTTAAATAAATTGGTTTATTAATTGAAATTTTCAAAAAGAGAAACATCAGTTTTATAAATTGTTTTTTATTTTTGTTTTTTTGAGACAGGGTTTCTCTGTGTAGCCCTGGCTGTCCTGGAACTTACGTTATAGACCAGACTAGACTCAAACTCAGAATTCTACCTGCCTCTGCCTCCCAAGCACTGGGATTAAAGGTGTGTGCCACCATCTTCAGCCAATGAGACAGGAGGGACCACTAAAATGTCCTTTACTAAGTAGCAACATTCTAGTGGCCCCTTCATGTCTCATTTCTACATCTGCATGTCACATGATCACCTGATTAGTTTTATGTTGGGTTTGACTTTTACTTCCTATTATTGTTTCGAGTATTTTGAGCATCACATTCTTTTCTTTTCTTTTCTTTTTTCTTTTTTTGTTTGTTTTTCAAGACAGGGTTTCTCTGTGTAGCTTTGGGCCTTTCCTGGAACTCACTTGGTAGCCCAGGCTGACCTCGAACCCACAGAGATCCGCCTGGCTCTGCCTCCCGAGTATTTTCATATTGTGAGGTTTTCTAAAGATGGTGAGTTTATAAAATTCTTTCCAGATGGATGAGCAGTTGTATAGATAAGCAAACTTTTCTGTATTTTGACAATTGTTTAGGGAAAACTTACTTTGCGATATGATAAAAATACATAAAACTTAGAAAAAAGAACCCTAAAAGGAATAGCCCACTCACTCTTGATGACCATGATGAAAATATTCCATGCTTATTAAATGATTCCTCTGCTTACTCTGCCAGCACTGTCGTGGCAATAGTTCTGCCCCACTGTTTACATTTAGGAGATGTGTTTCCGAAGCTGGACTTCATTCTGGGAGGCTTGCTAGAGGACGAAAGGACCAGAAAATTACATTAGAAATTCGTGAATCTTCCGAAAAGAGGTCTTATATTTTAAATTTTGTAAACTGATGTTAGTCTTCAAAGAAAGCTGAGAATGATACATTTTTTAATACTATGGTGGTAAGTGAAATAGAAAAGGTTATTAATATCATAATATATCCTCTACAACATCAATTTAGAGAGGAAAGACATTTTTTATGTAAACAGACCTCTATGATCCTGATTACTCTGTGCTCACGGCACATATTTATAAGACATTGGGTCTCTGGATTGAGCTGACAGTAGGGTCAAGGGAAGAAGGGAGTTGATAAGTTTCCTAGTTTGTTGAGACTTTCCTTGGCTGAAAACCTTTGTGTAGGATGAGGACTTTCACCTTCCAGGATTCCTGGGACTTCTGTTTGACTTAAGAGTCAAACAAATAAAAACCCAAAACAGTCAAACAAAACCACAACTAAGCTTCCTCACCAAATTTGCAGTATGCTTAGCCCAAGCTTCTGAGGGGGTGAGTGGGTTATTTCAGCTGCGTAGGTGAGGGTACATTTGCATGCAGGGCTTTGGAACTTGGGAAGTTTGCTATATTACTCTGGCCATCTGTATCCTGTGCTGGTGTCCCAAAGCTTAAAGTACACTGCTAAGGTACACAAGACATCTAAGGAGAGCTAAAAACTGGGAGGCACATTGAATTTTCCTTAGATTAGGAGTAATGAAAAGAGATCCTAGTCATGAGTTTAGGCTTTAACTTTCAGAATTCTTATATAGAATATATTTTGGGGGGCTGATAAGATGGCTTGGTGGTTAAGAGCACTGGCTGCTCTTCCAGAGGACCCAGGTTCAATTTCCAGTGGCCACATGGCAGCTCACAACTGCTATGATTCCAGTTCCAGGGGATCCGACACAATCACACAGACAAATGTGCACATAAAATAAAAATAAATACAATTAAAAAAGAATATATTTTGGATCATGAATGGGTAACTATGACAATCCTTAGATGTTTGACCCAGAAATGCAGGTGTCAGTGTTTCTTAAGCTTCATCTCGCAGGAGATTCACCAGTGAGGGGCTTATTAAAGCCAATTGCTGGGTGCTCAGGACTTCTAATTTTAAAGATCCAAGACTGAGAAGATGTATCTTTGACAGTCTTCCAAAGGATGCTGATGGTGTTTGCTCGGGGGCTCTCTCTTTGAGACCTATGCTCTGTTTTGTGTTAAAGCAACTTTTCTAAGTTTTCTGTGCTACAGTGGTAAAGAGAGGTGTGAGGTCATCCATTCCACAGCTAAACATTGACGTTCGAGTCACAATATACAATTTACTTCTTACGTACCAGAATTTTCTCACAATAATGATTAGAGGGGTGGAATAGAAATTAATTTGAAACAGAAATTATAGAAGATGAAAAGTAGTGTGATGAAGGATTATGTTAATACTTTTTTTTAAAAAAATTAGGTTTACAGTACCAATCTTTAAGGATGTGGCTACCTGATCACAAGGGAGAGATGGTTTTGCCCTTTGTAGAGGAGACCCTTGCTACTTCAAGTGTGAGCATGGCTTGACAGCATCCTCTGGAGCCTGCTGAAAGGCAGAGCAAGGACACCTAGCCTCGCACGGGTTCCCAAACCGGCACAGACCCAGATTAATTTGCCACAGTGCTTTCAAAGCCCTGTAGAAGGAAGATTAAAATTTGCCTCAAACTTAGCTGGGCAGTGGTGGCTCAATCCCAGCACTTGGGAGGCAGAGGCAGGTGGATTTCTGAGTTCGAGGCCAGCCTGGTCTAGAGAGAGAGAGAGAGAGAGAGAGAGAGAGAGAGAGAGAGAGAGAGAGAGAGAGAGAGAGAGAG
>CABHPH010104809.1:0-21317 GCA_902168325.1 Peromyscus nudipes
ATACTCTAATGTCAAGAAGCCTTGATGAAGTCAAGCATTGAAGAAAATCTCTTTGAAGCATATGGAAAAACTAAATTTCTCATAGTAATTCTTTGATTTCAGTTATGACAGAAGTTTAAAGTTTAAGATTTTAATATTTATTGGATGTCCTGGATATGAATACATTATATTCAAATGATACAATGTATTAGAATATACTTTTCAGTGTGTTGAGAGGCTATGTATGTGTGTGTATACTACAGAGTTAATGTCCAGAGGTGGGTAAGAATATTTAGCTAAGTAACAAAGTATTTTTGGTCAAAAATATGTCTTGATTATAGCCATTAGCAATGAATCTTTAAGCGTTCAAGTCTTGGGACTCAGGGCAGGAAGCAATCAATGTTCCATGGTCTCAGAATAGTTCACTATTTACTTGAGATCAACTAAGGGACACATGTGAAGTCCAGAATTTCTGAAATTCCTTTCTCAATAGCTAGTTAGTATGTAAAATGTCAATACACTAAAACTGTTTTAGAAAAAAAGAGTCCTTCTCTGGAGAAAACGAGGTCCCCTACTCTCAGTATTCATTCCTTAGCTGCCTGTGTTCTTTGTGTGGGCTTGAGTCCAAGAGCACACCAACTGATGATGATCCAGTATCTAATGATCAGCTCTGAAAACATGCATGGGTAGCATTTTACAGACTGAACAGGTTATATTATACATATATAATATACATATATGTGTAATAATAATTAATGAAAAAGAGGACATAAATGTGAAAGAGACCAACGGGGTATATGGGAGGGTCTAGAGGGAGAAGGCAGAGGGGAGATGATATCATTATATTATAATCTCAAAAATAAAATAAAACAACTAGAAGAAAGAACTCTTGATTTGAAATTTTAACATTTCAAGAAACCCTGATAAAGTCAAGCACTGAAGAAAATCTCTCTGAAGTATACGGAAAAACAGACTTTCTCAATTACGACAGAACCTTGAAGTTTAAGGTTTAATGTTACTGGACTGATCATCAAGTAAATAAAATATATTTACTTCCTAGCTACTATGAGGCTGGCTTTGTCCTGAGAATGGGAGTTTCCATGAGGCAAGATAATAAATGATCATATCAAACTGCGATATATGATGTAAAAACACAGATAAAAGAGATAATGACGAACTAGAAGTTTAGGTCAAATTCTGGGATGATTTAGGGAGATTTCTCTGAAGAGATAACTGAGCTGAGTCCTGAACGATGAAGTCAAGTCATGTACACTAAGGAGACCAGTCAAGTCATGTACCTCGAGGCAGGACCACGGCTGGCTGCGAGCTAATTTACAAAGTTACAGCGGCTGAAAGCACAGGCGAATGCCTGGATGCACTAGATGAAAATCACAGCTTGAAATGCTTATTCTTATCAAATGAGCTATTCGGATGTTACCCCAGAGCTGAGACCTGAGACCATGAGAACACAGATTGTACAGGTTGTTGGGCCAGAAGATTGGGGGTGTGTGTGTCTAATGCCAGTATTTTATCTCTGAAGACACACCATCGAAGGCTTCTAGAGAGATCGTAGATATTTGCCTTGAAAAGTGATCTTTGTAAAGGATAAATCATTAAGGGAATTAGGAATACTCCTTAGTTGAACACTTATAATTATTAAAATTAAGTTTATCTCCATATGAACCTCTCTTTTCTGAATTCATACATACTTTCTTAAATTATTAGAAACATATATCCTTTCTCTACCATGATTGTAGGAGTTATTTAGTGAAAATAATTGACCTTGTGGGTCATATTATTATGTATTCTCATGGCTCCCTCCTCTCTTCGTTCTCTTTCCTTAACGCTTTTGAGCTGTGGTCTTATTACATTGCCCATCTGACCCTGAGCTGTAAAATGAGATGATGACTCCCGGTCTCAAACAGACCACAGCTCCTGGCAGTCCTCAGGTTTTCTAACTATTTTGGCCATTCTCATATTATTTTCAGCACCTTCTATTATATTGGTTATATTTCCCCAGACTCTATCTGTATTCTTTCATTAAATACACAAATAAATAGATAAATAAATAAGGAAGATAAAACCTGGGCCTGATAAATAAATAAGAAAGACAAAACCCAGGCCTGGAAGGTGGCTCAGTTGGTTAAGTGCCAGAGGACCTGAGAACACACATACAGGCTGGACATGGGTAGTGTGCATCTGTGACCCCAGCACTGGGCTTGGCATTAGGTATAGACAGGTGGATCCCTGAGCTCACTGGCTGACCACCACTGAATTGATGAGCAAGTCTCAAAAAAATAAGGTGGAAAGCAGTAGAGAGAAGCACCTGATTTTGACCTCTGGTTCTCACATACATGCATATGTACTAGCATGCACATGTAATTCAGAGGAGCATGTACATACATACAAAACACACATACCCCCCACTCCTATAAAACTACATTTAAAATGTTCGTATTTTAATCAGAAGTGTCATTATTTTCATTCATTGCTAACTTAAGAACAAAGTGATAAGAGTTAGAATTTTTAAATGTTTTCATCATAACATGTATCTTATAAGCACTGCATATCTTTTTGATATCAGCTAATACTTTATTATCCTCAGAGACATGCCCTAATTGGCCTCTTCTCCCTTGAATTACTGGCCACCACACATTTCTTGACTCAGCTAATTTCAACTACGGTAAACATCCTGGTGTCAATTAAGCGATTCCTTTAGCTAGTATCTCCCATGCACCTACTTGATGTCGGGTCCCAAGGGAATGAGTGGGGGCTGAACTGGTGCCTGAGCTCCACATTCCTGCACAAGGGGGCTGAAGCTGAAGGGAACAAAAGAATGGTTTATTTATTTGTTTATTTCTCCCAACACAAAGAGAATTTCCTCTAGTTTATTTATAATACTCTATGCAGAAGAACGTCTTTCTCTAATGTGTCTAGACTCCACTTGGGCTGCTGGTAGTTGTGGCTCTGCAGGGAAAAAAGCGAAGGGACCCAACAGCCATTATGTGGAATATGTAGCCAGTGACTGGAACACTTAGAGCTGCCAGAGGAAAGAGACACAGGACTCAGCACTAAGGGACTCTACTGCCGGAGACTTGAAAAGAAGAGATTGAGAGAGCTTTTAGGAACATGTTTCTTGAATCATGGGTAAGGATGATGACACACAGGGAAGAATATTATAGATTATGACACAGAATTGAGAGAGCATGGCACAGTTTAAAGATGAGTAGTGTGGTTTGGCCAAATTACCCCGGGGTCATAGGCAGGGGGTAGTGATGCCAAGTCCTTAGAGGGCAAAGCATTCGCTCACCGAGTGCTGGTTTAGGCAGTGATCAACACTGGAATTACGTCATCTTCCGACTGAGAGGTTCCGGAGGAAGCTGTCCTCTCAGGTCAAATGCGCAGGGGACTAGGCCAGGCTGGAGTGGTGAAGTCACTAAATATTTGAAGAGCAAGGGGCAGGCTAGGATGGGAGGATGGCTGAAGCAGGCCAGCTAACAGGGTAAGGAGGGGGATGCAAAAGTTCAAGAAGGAAGCTCAATGAAAACAGAAGAGTGGTAAATTTCACAGAAGAACATTGTTCATGGAAGTTGGAGTAGCCAAGCATTGCAAAGATGACATTTGAAACAAATATTCAAAAAGGGATACCAGGTTGGTAGTTTTGAGGGCATACTGACTTTGAAGAAAAAAACCAAACTATTCAACTAGCTATATCAGTTTCCAAGGAACTAAGCAAGGGCTTTAAAGAAAGAGAGGAGAAACTATGACGGTAGAGGATTCTAGAAGATAAATGTTAAAGAAGGAATGAGCTAGGAAGCTCACAGGGATATCAAGAGGAAAGAAAGCGACTAAAATAAGGATTCCTGGTATTTTACTAAATTTTAGACAAAGTGAAGGACTTTAAGCAAATGGAAAGGAAAATTAAAATCTGTTACAGAAAGTTCCAAGATGGAAAAACATGACATTAAGAATCCAAGAGAAAGTCTAGAAACTAAGATAACATTCTTACTTTCAATGATTTTAATTTTGGATCAGACGAAAAATATAAAAATTAAGTTTCTAAGATTTTCTAACTTCTGTTTTATAATTAAATAATTCTTCAGCAAAGGAAAACATTTTTGAAAGATGTATTTATTTCTTTTATGTGTATGGTTATTTTGACTACACGTATGGCTGTGCACCACATGCAGACCTGGTGTCTGAGGAAGCCAGAAGAGGGGGCTGAACGACCTGGAACTGGAGTTAGCTGCCGTGTGGGTACGGCACTGAAGCCAGGTCCCCGCAAGAGCAGCAAACGCTTGTGACCCCCGAGCCATCTCTCCAGTCTCCATGCAGTGCTGCTGTTCTTCTCTTCTCCTTGAAGCCACGCATGATTAGTCAATTTAAAAAGGTTTGCTCTCAATTTAACTCATTTTTTAATCAGTATTTAGTTCTGAAGAAAACATAGGTCATTTACTTTTCAAAATACTCATGTATTTTTGTACTGGGACTAATCCTTATTATTCCTTACGTCTTAGGCCAACAAAACTAACTAAAACCAAGTCTTCCTATATATAAATGTCATGGGCAGTGACAGGTTTCTCTCCAACTCATTTGTGTTTGAGCTTGTTTTCTGGCTTTACCACAAGAATATACAACATTTAGAATAACATAAACCTCTATATCAAAATATTAGAAGATATACTTTACCTATAACTTTAGGTATCAACTTATATTTTCACCATTGTTATTGTTAAAGAACCACTAATTGTTAAGATTGTATAAAAAGAAAATGTGTATTTTTTTGAAATAGGAACACTAAATGAAAAAATCACATTTAAAAATCTCTCAATTATTTGTTTTATTTATATGAGTATTTTGCCTGAATGTATGCATATGTGTGCGTGCTGGCTGCAGAGGTCAGAAGAAGGCATCAGATCCCATGGAAGTGGAGTTTTGGATGGCTGTGAGTTGCCACAAGGGTGCTGGGAACCAAACTCAGGTTCTTTGAAGCAACAGCAAGTATCCTTAACTGAGCCATTTCTTCATTCCCATAAGAAAAAAAAATCACATTTTGCCTCTAAAAGCGATGCTGGGGAGATAGCTCAGTTCTGCAAGTATGAGGACCCGAGTCTGATTTCCAGCATCCATGGAAAAAAAAGCCAGGCATGGCTGAGTATGTCTGTAACCTCAGCACTTCAGGGCAGTGATGCAGAATGCAGGGTAGAGGGAGGGTGGTGATGCAGAATGCAGGGTAGAGGGCGGTGATGCAGAATACAGGGTAGAGGGCGGTGATGCAGAGTGTAGGGTGGAGGGCGGTGATGCAGAGAGCAGGGTAGAGGACGGTGATGCAGAGTGCAGGGTGGAGGGCGGTGATGCAGAGAGCATGGTAGAGGACGGTGATGCAGAATCCAGGGTAGAGGGCAGTGATGCAGAATGCAGGGTAGAGGGCGGTGATGCAGAATGCAGGGTAGATGGCGGTGATGCAGAATGCAGGGTAGAGGGCGGTGATGCAGACAGTCTGGTGGAGGAAGACTCTTATGGACTGTTCTGGCTCCCAATGCATGCACAATGACACATGTACCCTCAGACTCATGTACAAGCACTACCCTACACACCACACACAAAACCAGAACATAAAAAATAAAAATAATACTGAAAGCTAACCTTAACATGAAAATATTCTTTGGATATAAATTTTACCACAGAACTACAAACTGTTGTGTTTGAACTATAGAAAATGTTTAAATGGACACATGTTGAGAAGACAAGTAATATCTCTGACTGTAAGTGTAAAATAAGTTAGTGTCATACTTTGAAAAACAATATGTATTATAATTTACCTTAAACACTTTATTATAATACAATAAATCATTTCCATTCTATAATCACTGAAAATTTTCAGAGAATAAGAACATGCTTTAAAGCTACATACATCTTTTGGCTGACATCCACTCATTATCTCTGAGGCTCATATCTATTCAAATCTACCTTTCAAACTGACATGGCAAAACCTGCTGGACATTCCGAAGTCCAACAAGAAAACAAAACAAGGGCCGGGCGGTGGTGGCGCACGCCTTTAATCCCAGCACTCGGGAGGCAGAGGCAGGCGGATCTCTGTGAGTTCCAGGCCAGCCTGGGCTACCAAGTGAGTTCCAGGAAAGGCGCAAAGCTACACAGAGAAACCCTGTCTGGAAAAAAAAAAAACAAAAAACAAAAAAAAAAAGAAAAGAAAAAACAAAACAAAACAAAACCAAACCCCTCCATAACTGTTTCGACATGTTTTTCAAGAACAAATATTACTATTCACAATGACTCATTTATCCTTGCAAAGTGTCTTCTGCGGAAGGTGTCTGACATTTGCCTGATGACAGCTGAACACGGAGGAGTGGGCTGCTGCCCTGAACAGTTCTGAGCATTTATTGCAAAGTCAGGCAAAATGACTTGTAGGTACCACATGCAATTTCTACTGCTCCCTCAGGCGCCTGGAATCAGGAGCTCTCCATCAGAGCTGCCACAGCAGTTTAGTGAGCACTGCAGCACCGATCTAGAAAACTCGATCAGAAAAGGATGGGTCCCTGTCTGTCCTCTTTGGCAGTATGGACTCAAGATGGCCTTTGGATTCAGAACCACAGCAGAGGCCTAGACTGTGCTTTAGAGGCAGCACTGCTCTCGGGTCTTCTGTGTGCTTAGAAGAAGAGGGCTCAGGGTAGAAAAAGACAGACAAGAAGCAACAGCGATTAAAAACCCCAAACGAGAAGGGCAGGGCAGAAGCAACACACAACACCAAACCACGGCGTCCAGTGTGGACTCAAAGTATTCACCAGTTCCACGTTTGCGGCTACTGGAGCTATTTCTAAACGATGTGTGCACATGCACAGGTGCTTGCATGTGGTATGACTTTATGTCATGTCAAGGATCACCACAGCTCAAACCATGGAGAAAGAAAGTAACTCAGAGTGGATATGAGGGTAAACTCGCAGGGAGCTATCATGTTAGCATCTAGCTAAGACTCATTCAGTTAGAACTGAATCCACACACACCCTGTAGAAGATTAAATAACTCTTAATCACAGACAAGCAACCATTGTTCACTGTTACAATTACACTGTTCTTACCTCTTTGGACTATGCTAGTAGCTTTATTTTTGAAGGAGTTTATATATAAAATTTCCATGATTATTTACTGACCACTAGAGAAACATGACAATAATACCTGATTTAGAATATTTGCTTAGCTAATATTTGTGCATCTAGACAATATTCCAGTCATGATTTCCTAGTATAAGTTTGTTTTCTATGACAATCAGTCACGATGATGAAAGAAGACCATCAGGATGTTAGACGTTTAACCCTTTTCCCTCTGTTTACGTTCTTCCATTTACACGTGTGGAGGTCAGAAGACCACGTGGAACAACTTGCATGAGTCAGGTCTCTTCTTCTATCACGTGTCTCAGGGACTGAGCTCAGGTCCTCAGGCCTGGCAGCAGGTGAACTCACCAGTGCAACTACCAGGGAAGCCAACATGCCAGCCCTTGCCCTTCTTTCTAGATCCCAACTCAATCTGCCCTGCAAAGACTGTGCTTTGCTGCTCTGGAGTGGTGTCTCACTAGGCAGAATGCTAGTCTTTCGGGGTTAGGAAACGCAATGGGACTGGAATTGACCTATGGGAGGTAGGTGAGCCACTTTTCAGTCCAGTGCCAGTGGTTAGAGGTTTTCTAATCTAATCTAAGATGGAATGACGGAAGTGACAACATGACAAGACAACGCAGGAAGCGAAAAAGGAACAGTGCCAGGTTTTTCTGGAGCTAAATATATCTCCTCTACTAAGAATTTCTAACATAAATGTGAGGCATTGTGTATTTTTATCTGTGACTTCATTAAGCAAATAGACAAACAAACAAATACAACATATTCCTTAAGAATGTCAAAGAACAATGCTTCCACCCTAAGCATGTCATTTATTATACACTGGAGTAAAAACTACATGAAGCAAGAAGTGAGCTTCTTTTGTTCAAAAGTCTAGGTTTCAAAATCATGCCTGCCACCATTTTTATTTTATAGACTCTTCTCCCTCAAATACTACATAACTTAAGTTTCTCAAATGCTCCTTTTATATGGAAGGAATTTAAGGGGGGTAATATTGCTTTTAGCTAAATGTTACTTAATGTGGTGGGTTGAAAGAAAATGGCCCCCAAAGGGAATGACACTATTAATAGGTGTGGCCTTGTTGAGTAGGTGTGGCCTTGTTGGAGTAGGTGTGGCCTTGTTGGAGGAAGTGTGTCACTGTGTGTGTAGGCTTCACGGTTTCTTTTTCTCAAGCTTTCCTTGGTGTGATGGTCAGTCACCATGCTATTGCCTGCAAGATGTCGGCCACTCGGCTATTTCTCCAGAGCCATGCCTGCTTGCACGCCTTATGCTCCCCGCCATGATAGACTGAACCTCTGAATGTAAGCAAGCCACCACAGTTAAATGTTTCCTTCCTAAGAGTTGCTGTGGTCATGGTGTCTCTTTATAGCAACAGTCAACCCTAACTAAGGCACTTACGATTAGGCAAAAATGTCACCTGACATAAGGTAGGCAATGCTAATCCTTAAAAAGAGGTCATCACTTCGACCTGGGCATACACAGCAGGAGGTCCAGCAAAGGTTGCCTGGGATTCGCACATCTCGTAAGGAATTCGATCATCTAGTGGAAGCTAATTGAACTTATATATGACACGCACTCTGGCTGTTATTCATGTATAACTGAGTTGTCGAAGCGGTCAGTGTTATTCAGTTGTCACAATATGTGAAAAGGGGGCAGGGAGAACAGAAACTCACCCAGAAGTTTTCTCTAAGGCTTTCCATTTCCTTTCCCTCTGGCTCACTTAAGGAGCTGGCTCCACTTTCCAATGTCTCCGAAACCCTCTTTCCTCCGCCTTCTCCTCACCCTTTGCCTCACACTCATGTCAACAGAACCGTCTTCGGTGGTGTGCCTGTCACTTCAACCATTCTTTAGTAAACACCCTCCACTTGTTAATGTTGGTCTTCATATGGCAACCAAATGGCTAACTCCTTGATAAACCCTACAGTGTGGCTCCTCCATGCACAGATTTCAATGTTTAGGCAGTTTTAAACATTTTAGTAGGATGGCGCAGCCATATCTGATGGGAACAGCAGAAATCATAAGGCCAGCACAGCTGCTGGACAAAGATCCCGCAAAGCTGAGCCACATGATGGCCGCTGCACCACTTTTGGTTTTCATCTCCACCTGTTGCATGCATGGGGGCGGCGGGGGACTTTTAATATTTGTACAACTTGGGGATACGGGATTGATAGAAATGTTCCTATGAATCATTTATGCCTCTGCCCAGGAGTTCTGCTTCTAATCTTCCCCAGGAAAGTCCTGAGCATTCTACCACTCCTGCTTTAGGGAGATATCCTTATCAGCTTGAAGGTCTTCCTTACACCTTGGAGACTGTGACACACATAAAGGAGTCAGAGGTCTCTTCAAGAGACCCTGAAACATTCTCGAAACATCTGTCCCTGTACTTACTCAGGAACAAAGTAAACTTTAAAAGGTCAACAAGATTCGGTGGGCTAGAGGAGTTGGTCACAGTTCAGATTGCAAGCCTCTTTCCGCTGTATACTCAGGCAATTATGTGGCACATCCGGTAACAAAGTTAGATTCACTGAAGTTACCTCTGCCGTACACAGGGACTTATATTGATGGACAAGGAATGGTGTAGAATGATGATAAAGAATGAAATGGCAAGACCTCCCTTTCATAGAAAAGTTAGCTCATGCAGAGTCACTGTGGTCTCGTATGATCAAGGAACAAAAGAATGCCAGAATTAGACATATAAATAAATTCTATAAAGATACAAAATATAAACATTACATTATGCCAGAATTTGAATAATAACTGCAGCAGCCTTGGCCTGAGGATTTTTCTTGGGCACTCTGACCATTAAGAGTTAATAATGCACTGCTTGGGACATGGCAATCTGCTCAGGCTGGCTGGAGTTTTGTTTTGGTCAGCATCCTTGAAGCCACAAAAGCTACCAGCCTGAGAACAGGCTGTCATATGCCTCTAGATTCTTAAAAATCGGGTTATGGGTTGATGAATAAGAATGTTTTTAAAAGATAACTGTTTATCAGTGATGACTAAACTTGAGGGAAAATGATTGTAAAAAATAATTCTGTTCTGTCATAGTTCATCAATGATGACTAAATTTATGACCCTAGATGTACAAGAGAAAAAGTTAAACTCATGTCCAAAACCAAAAATGATATGATCTATGATTTGAAACATGAATTTGTCCACACTTACTAAATTCTGTGTAAATAAAGAAGCACTCTGACTGCTAGTCAGTCAGGCTGCAAAATTCTCTCAACCATCATGCCTAGCTCATTCTTCCTTCAACAACTCCTGACCTCCTCTCTGGGACCTGTCAACTGCTGGGGCTGGCCCCTGGCAGAGGGGACACTGATTCAAGTATAATTCACTATCATCTACTTTAAAAGCCAGTTCACACACACTCTGTCCACCCATCACAGCCTAGACATCTTCATTCAATTCAGTTTCACACTTTTTGCTTCACTCTTGGCAAATAACTTTTTCTTAAATTTTCTAAAAAAAAAGGGAGGGGAGGTATTAAAAAAATTCTGCACCTCAATAACACACCTATTTGTGTAAATAATTAAGTGAAAACATACATAGGCATATATGTTTAAGTTAGCAGTCGTTATATGAATTCCAGAAGTGTCTATTCAGTTAACCTACTTGATGACCAAGATAATAATTATACATCTTATCTGTTTTCTAGATCTCAGAAAATATGGAGCTTTAGGCAGATGAGCACAAGCTACAAGAGAAGTCCTGATGAAACCCGGCTTGAAATATTGCACGTCCTCTTACACTGACCTTACATCTCTTGCAGCCACCACTGCATGGGTTTTCTATCTTGAAAAGTATTAGGAAAATAACTGAAAGACCAAAACAGCTACATGTGAATGTATTTCTTGTCAAAGAGAGAGGCGGGGGATTACTTAGATTGTACTTGTGTGAAATGATGAAAAAAGTAATTAAAAGACATAAAAAACAATTTTTTCTTATGCCATAAATGTGTGTAGCATGAGTCTTAAAAGTTCTTATTAATAAAATCAAACCCAGGGCCAGTTACTGGGGTGAAAAGGATGGTCAGAGAGACAGAACAAGCCACAGCTAACCGCACCTGGCCAACTTCTCAGGTGGTCTTGTTTCCTCAGACTGGAGGCCTCTGTGTCCTCATATCCGAATGGCTCTCAGCTGAACTGCTGCTAGAAGCCTGAAAGCTTAACCAGCCAAATGCTTAACCAGCCAAATGCTTAACCAGCCAAATGCTTTAGTTTCTGGTCCTCACGCCTTATATACCTTTCTGCTTTCTACCACCACTCCCTGGGATTAAAGGCTGGCTTTCTGGGATTAAAGGCGTGTGTCACTATGCTTGGCTGTTTCCAATGTGGCCTTGAACTCACAAATGTGCTTTAAGTTTTCAGGTTCTTATAAAATATCTTGATCTCACCACTACATCAAAACAATGGTTTCTAACATTGTCAAACATGCATTGAATGTTTGCCTTTGTTAAACACTCTTCTTCTTGGCTTCTTGAACAATTTACAAACTCACTTGAAGATAATAGAAGTCTCTGGTTACTGGATAACAATTAAAAAACAAACCAACTTTTAAAGCAAGCATTGGAAGCCAGGAGTGGTGACTCACACTGGAAATTCATGAGATCAAGCAGCAAGATTACGCTGAGTTAAGGCTAGCCTATGTTACAGAGTAAGTTCCAGGCTAGCCTGGGCTACAGTGTGAGCCCTTCCTTCAAACGAACAAATGAAGTAATCCTATGAGCAATAACATGTGTTGAGAGACTGCTGGGGAGACTCAGCCCCGAAATAGTGTCACGGTGCTCAATCAGTGGCCCGAGAACTACGCGAATGTGGTTTGAGTAAAAACCACCTATCAGTGACCTTTCCAAATACTATTTCTTCATTACGAAAATAGCAACAACTGTCTGCCCAAGAGAATGTGAAAGGAAAATTTAAAAAGAAGTGAGATGCTTTGCCACTGTTTAACCAGAGGCAAGCACTCAGTATGTGTGCAGTGACTTATCCTTCCAAAGATTTACTATTTGATGACCTTTTATTAAATTCTTCAATTTTGGCTTTAAGTTTGAATAACAGCAATAACAACAACCATTTGTGCTAAACATTGTTGTAAGCTGTTGATATATAACAATTTAAGAATTTTTAATGATCTAAAATATGAATAATTTTATACCACTTAAATATCGGACAGAGAATCATAAAATTTAAGGAGGGGCTGACAAGATGGCTTGGCAGGAAAAACACTTACTATAATATCTAAGTTCAATGTGGTGGAAAGAGAGAACCAACTCTTACAAGTTGTCCTCTGACCTCCACAGCTAAAACACACAGACACAGACACACACACACAGACAGACACACAGACACACACACTAATTAATAAGTAAATAAATAAATGTAAAGATTTTTGAAAACATTCCAACTTCAGGCATGTGTTACAATCAAGCATCAAAAGGAAAAACAAAAAACAAAAAAGCAACCTGATTCAGAGTTTGTGCACCTGTCTTGCAGTGAGGTTTACTTTTTAAAGGGACATATTGTTTAGTAAGTGACATTTACAAGTGTCTAGATGTCAACTTGACCAGAAGTAGAGGCGTCTCCTAGTTTACCTGCTACAGTAGCAGAGGAGGCGTGGGCTCCATCCTTCCAGTGGCTGCTGGGAACAGGAGAAGTTCTGTTTGGGGTTAGGGCTGCCCTCAGCTGCTGACCCTCCCTCCCAGGGAGGCCGCTGCTCACACCTTCACTGTCTCCATCCTGTTCTCCAGCTACTTTCTACTCATTATCCTCTGACCAAGTCTTTCCTTTCCTTCTTGTTCTCCTGTTCAATGATGAGACATTTATAGACATGACTAGTAAGTCATGCCCACAGTTGGGCAAATTGACAAATAACATGCTGATTGTTACCTTCAGTGCCCAGCTCCTTTTATTACAGGCAGGACAGATTTGCTCCTCTTGGGCAAAGCTCTGGGCAGGAAACCACACACTAAATTTTACCCTTAAATTATAAATATTGTCCAATTGGGAGAACACAGGAGGCACAAAATGTCCAGACACATCAGTAGAGAGCAGTTCTCATCTCCCACTACTCACCAAGGTGACTTGGATTTTAACTAATACAGCACATAGCTATAGTCCAGGGACCCTCTGGAAGAAGAGCTAGACATTTGCATCTTGAATTGTCTCTACTTAAAACTGCAAGTGGCATACAGAACCCACTTAAGGAATTCTAGCATTAGTTACTGAAAACTGACCTTATTAAAAATGTCTTTCTTGGTCATTTTGCCTTTGCAGAGTTCAGACAAGATGTTATGACTAAATTTTTGTCAAGCAACCATACGTAAAACTTATTAACTGGACTTCTCTAGCCCCACATTTTCTTTTTAGTTAAAAAAGAAAACAACAACAACACCCCCTCCCCCCAAAAAACAGTGTCCATAGCTTCTTCAGTTAGTTCTTGGCTTATCTGTGGCCTATGTTATTCTAATGAGTACATACTAAAGAATGAGCTTGGAGAAAGTATTTTTTCTCATATATAGATATAACTACAGATTTAAAATTACTTCTCATACTGGCTACTTCTTAATTTTTTTTTTCAGGACAGGGTTTCTCTGCATAGTTTTGGATCTCACGCTGTAGACCAGGCTGGCCTCGAACTCACAGAGATCCAGCTGGCTCTGCCTTCCCAGTGCTAAGATTAAAGGCATGCACCACCACCGCCCGGCACTACTTCTTAATTTTAAGAACAAAATACTATATTAGTTCAGTAGGTGCCATAATTATACAGGTTTACTTTGGTTATTAATTACACATATAAGAAAGTAAAGTGGGATTTTGCAATTTTTAATAATATCTTGAGACAATGTTTCTATTTTAAATTCATAAGAATATTAACCCACAGGTGTTACTGAGGTTAAAAATCTTTCTTAAATAAGAGTTAAAAAATTATTAGATATTTTGCTTGGTGGAGGCGGCACACACCTTTAATCCCAGCACTTGGGAGGCAGAAACAGGTGAATCTGTGAGTTCAAGGCCAACCTCGTCTACTGAGTGAGTTTCATGGCAGTCAGGGCAGTTATATGGAGAAACCCTGTGTCAAAACAAAACACTAAAAAACAAAAACCTCCCAAATGGTTATATATTATACATATATGGAAATTACAATCTGAAGAGACTAGAAAAGAAGAAAAGTTAAAGCAAACACGTCCTGGGGGCATGTAGTGGAGGCTGTGCTCTGTCAACCACAGCAGCAATCATGTTGCTGAGTAAAACATAAAATGTGGAGATCAGGAAAGAATGCTAGATTTTTCCAAAATAAAGGAGTTCATTAACAAGAATATTTCCAACAAAATGAAATTAGAAAAATTAGGAATTCTAGCTATCAGGATAATGGTTTATTTGCCAGAGATAAGTCCAGCTTCAGCAACCAGATTTGTTCAGTTTAATTATTCCAGTTATAACACTGAAAATTTCTACAAAATTAATGGCAATAGGATATTTCCCTTATTTGTGGTTAATTTATCCATTTTATGCTATTATTCCACTATCTTAAGTCACATTGTGGTAGAAAAGTTGACAATTTTAGATTAAAAAAAAAACCACTACGTTGCTTAACCAGCATGTGGGCCTGAACAAAATCTGATACTGTGCTTTACAGAAAAGAAGACACAATTTGGGATAATCAAGTTAGGGTTATAATACAAAAACTTTATGAAAATTATGAAGAATTACAAGAATAAAAGAATATTCTTATGTAATCACATATATATGCACACTATAAGCCACTGTTTGCTCTACTTGTCAGTAGGCTAAAATATAACATGGTTCAATTTTAAGACAGTAATTTTTGACAAAATTCTTCCTTTTGATTTTTTTCATGATTTTAAAATCACAGAATATGTCATAAATTCAAAGAAGTGCACAACATACACACTCAAAGAATAATTTAAAAATTAATATACTCATGATCACTCTGCAAGCTAAGAAAGTGCTCATATAATCCCTCCTCTCTCTCGTTGATTGGACTCCTGGAGCTCCACCTGGGGCTGGGCCATGGATTTCTGTATCTGCTTCCATCAGTCACTGGATGAGAGTTCTATCATGACTGTTAGGGTGTTCGGCCATTCGATCACCAGAGTAGGTTAGCTCAGGCACCCTCTTGACCATTGCCAGTAGTCTATAGTGGAGGTATCTTTGTGGATTTCTGGGGACCTCTCTAGCACTCTGCTTCTTCCTATTCCCATGGGGTCCTCACCTATCACGGTATCTCCTTCCTTGTTCTCCCACTCTGTTCCCGATCCAGCTGGGACCTCCCACTCCCCTAAGCTCTCTTTCCCCCAATACTTGCCCTCCATTACCCCCACCTCCTACCCCCAGTTTGCTCATGTAGATCTCATCCATTTCTCTGTTGCTGGGCGATCCCTGTGTCTTTTCTTAGGGGTCTCTTTACTAGGTAGCCTCCCTGGAGCTGTGAGTTGCAGTCTGGTTATCCTTTGCTTTACATCTAGTATCCACTTATGAGTGAGTACATACCATGTTTGTCTTTCTGAGTCTGGGTTACCTCATTCAGGATGATATGAGACCATGATTGGAAAAAAGCACAGGGACAAATAGTCAAACTAGTGGAAACACATGAACTGTGAACCAATAGCTGAGGAGCCTCCATGGAACTGGACCAGGCCCTCTGGATAAGTGAGACAGTTAATTAGCTTGAAGTGTTTGGGAGGTCCCTAGGCAGTGGGACCCGGACCTGTCCTTAGTGCATGAGCTGGCTTTTTGGAAACTAGGGCCTATGCTGAGACACTCTGCTCAGCCTTGGTGCAGGGAGGAGGGGACTGGACCTGCCTTGACTGAATCTACCAGGCTCTGCTGACTCCCCAGGGGAGACCTTGCCTTGGAGGAGGTGGGAATGGGGGGTGGGTTGGGGGGAGAAGACTGGGGGGTGGGAGGAGGGAGGACAGGGGAATCTGTGGCTGATATGTAAAATTAAATTAATTATAAAATAAAAATATTTATAAAAAAATCTAAGAAAGTGGCCTTTAAAGGTCATGGGCAAGTAGAAATGGTTCATGCAAAGCTTGTAATAATTATAAATTTCAAAGTATACAGCTCATAAGGTAGAGTGAACTATTCAACACTGGATGGTCAGTTCTACGGTACTACACAGACTGGATGGTCAGCTCTCCACAGTACTACACAGACTGGATGGTCAGCTCTCCACAGTACTACACAGACTGGATGGTCAGCTCTCCAGTATTACATAGGGGAGAAGAGAGGATGGTCAGCTCTATGGTCCTACATAGAGTTCACAGCCAGAGAATTTGTTTGGAAAAACCCCTCCTTGTGGTTTATGAGCCTGATTTGAGAGTAATACTACAAAACTTCTTTATCGGAGTACTAAATAATTTCTAAAGGTCCTTTCAATTATGGCCTTTGGTTTTCGGCATATAATTAAATATGAGAAAGAAATGATGAACTAAGAATGTAAGAATGAGCCGTGAGATAGAAGTTGAACGCAATCACTAATCAGGGAGAAGGAAGGAAGAGGAGGAGAGTGAGACGGTTGAGCAGGTAAAGGTGTTTGCCCTGATTCCAATCCTGACCACCTGAGTTTGTCCACAGGTCGCCCACGATGGAAAGAGAGAACTAACTCCTGCAAGTTGTCCTCTGTTACCCACATGCTCAGTGTTGCACCCTACCCATCCTCCACAGACAAAACCAATAAATGTAGTAAAAGAATTAAGAATCATGACTACAAGGATTAAAAAATATCACACCAGCTAAATGATTGGAGAAAGGGCAGTAAGTATATAAAATCTTTACTTTTAGAATCATCTTTCACACTCATTATATAAGTTCGGGTATTTTAATGCCCAAACCTCATCTTTTAAGTATATGGGCATGGGCATTTATTTATTCATCCATTTTTAACAAAAACTCACGAAGGAGCTACATGGAGGCGCTCAGAGAAACACCTGCTACCTCCAAAAAGCTGAAAGCTCAGCATCACTGCAATCCCAATGCTCGCCAAAAGCAGCATCAGGGAAACACAGGTGGGCCTTCAGTCCTGTAGTGACAACCGTGCACACATTTCCCTATCACAGTGGTACAAGATTGAAATTCAGGAGAATCTCCATCTCAAAACAGAAATAGTGCTGCTTGTTCTATCCCTCCCTAACTTAACTGTTTTAAGTCCAAAGACATATCAGATGCATATATCTATTAAAAACATATACATGTGTGCAATGTATTCTGAATATCATGCATTAGATGCAAAGACATTCATATCATATATTGATATGTATGGTTCATAAAATAAGGTTTTGACCAGTGAAGTAGTCTGTGAAGACAGAACAACATTATTATCTATTAAGTGAAGACTTTGAAAACATAATTGGATAATAGGATAATTATATATTATCTTAACAAGGATATAAAAATATCTCCCTATAGTTCTCATTCATTATTAAACTGAAAAAACTTGATTATTTTATAGCTCAAAACTCAGATTTCATTTGTTCTTGCCATGTAATGTACAGAATAAAAATCTTTTAAAATTGTGGACAAAGTTTCATAACATTAAATATTATATGTAGGAATCATGGACTCCTAATCGACATGTAAGAGTGAACTCAAAGTAGTCTTGAAAGTGAGACACAACAAAGAAACAGAGGACAGCAACAATGGAGTGGTGCAGTCTGTACAGATGGCGCTTTGGAAAGATCTGGGTAAGCATGTGTTAGATGCAGCCTGGTCTGTGCGCGCGTGCGCGCGCACACACACACACACACACACACACACACACACACACACGGCATAGACGGAGTTCTAGAGTGGTTATTTTGATCTCAGTAACTAATGGACCCAATCCAATGTGTTGGTATAAGCATGGAAAGTATAGAAAGTAGGGCATTTGTCTATTTCATGTTAGTGTGCTATGAGCTGTTTTTATCTGAAGTAATTTCCCAAACAGTACAGTGAATCACATTTTCAAATATGTCAAAAGTCAGCAAAAATGTTCACTGCTCCTAAGATTTATTGAATTATGTGAAGTATTTTTATGGAGTTCTTCTACTAGTGACATTATTTGAGAAATAAATCTCATTTTACATTATTTGGATAAGTTTTCCTGTTGTATTTGTGAACTGTTATTTGAGTTTTTAATTCCTTTCATAGTTTCACCCATCTGCTCACTTACATCACCCTTTATGGTTATTTTAAGTTCTAAAGACGTCTTCTGGATAGTCCTAAATTTTATACCACAATTCTATATTTAAACACAGCAAGAACAAAATATTTTCCTTATAAAAAATACAAGCTAAATCGAAAAATATAAAAATTAAGGTATACCGTTAAGTTTTAAGCACACCTGCAGAAATAAATTTCAAAAGTATTACATAAAATAATTACATCTGAAGATTAGGAAACACTAATTTATATGACTTCATTATAGGATATCTCAAAATGCACATGCATTTTCCTAATGTTGACAGCACATACAGTAATTCCTAAAGTTATCAGACCAAGGACTCACTTACACACACGCGCGCGCGTGCACACACACACACAACTATCAATTCATAGGATTAACTTTTCCGAGAATACACAAATGTGGTAAGCACCACAGCCTTTGTCTTAGGCTGTCTCACTTAGTATAGCATCTGCAAGCTTTGCCCACATTGTATATTGTGAACCAGTAATTTAAACCTTGACCAAGCTGACAATGTGCCACATAGGACTATCTCATATTGTTTAACTGATATTCAATGAAAACATTTTTATCAAGTTTCACAAACTGACTACTTCATAAAAATTGACTGCTTATGTTTCATGCTACCAATATAATGTTTATATTTATGATTTTTAAGAGATAAGAATTTTCTAGTAATGTCCACAAGAGAAAAATAGTTTAAGTTATGAAAGCAGAAATGGAGTTGGGAAAATAGACCTGACTTAAGTGATAATTAAATAGAAAATCAGTAAAACCTGGAGCTTGGAAGGATGCAATTCTGTGTAGTGGAGAAAAGTTACCGAAGAACAATGCCCAGCTTTCTGGTTTGTGCAAGTTTGAATATAGAGGTGTCAGACCCCTAGAGAATGAAAAAAAAGAGGATGAGCTATTTATTAGGTCTGTTTGTTTGATGGGCTGGGAGGTAATAAAGAATCTAATTCTACATACTGAGTTCAGTGTTTCCTGTGATAGATAAGATGACTAAAGCTCTTAGCTGGAAATAAAAGTTTTAAAAGAAAGTTTTCTGTAGACTATTCTAAAATGGATGAGAGCATTTTCAAAAAGGCATCATGAAATTTGCAGGCAAATGGATGGAACTAGAAAATATCATCCTGAGTGACGTAACCCAGACTAGAAGGATAAACATGGTATGTACTCACTCATAAGTGGATACTAGATGTAAAGCAAAGGATAATTAGACTACAACCCACAGCTCCAAAGAAGCTAGTTAACAAGGAGAACCCCAAGAGGGACGCATGGATTGCCCTTGGGAAGAGGAAATGGATGAGGTCTCCATGAGTAGACTGGGGGTGGGGGGGCAATGGAGTGTAGGGCATGGGGGATGAGAACATAAGGGAATGGGATGGTCGAGCTGGAACAGGAATGGAGTGGAAGAGCAATTAAAGAGATACCATGATAGAGGGAGACATCATGGGGATAGGGAGAAACTGGGTGCTAGGGAAGTTCCTAGGAATCCACAAGAATGGCCCCACTGTAGACTACAAGCAATAGTAGAGAGGGTGTCTGAACCGACCTACTCCAGTAATCAGATTGGTGAATACCCTGTCATCATAGAGCCTTTATCCAGTTACTGCTGATAGAAGATGCAGAGATGTACAGCCAAGCACCGGGCCAAGCTCCAGGAGTTTAATCGAAGAGAGAGAAAAGGGATTCTATGAGCAAGGGGCATCAAGATCATGATAGGGAAACGTACAGAGATAACCAAACCAAACTAGTGGGAACTCATGAACTGTGGGACCAATAGCTGTGGAGCCTCCATGGGACTGGACTAGGCCCCCTGCATAGGTAAGACAGTTGTGTAGCTTGATCTGCCTAAAGGACTCCCTGGCAGTGGGGTCAGGATCCATCCCTGGTGCATGAGCAGGCTTTTTGGAGCCCAGTGCCTATGGTGGGACATCTTATACAGCTTTGGTATAGGGGGAGGGGCTTGGACCTGCCTCATCTGAGTGTATCAGGCTCTGCTGGCTCCCCATGGGAGACCCTGCCTTGGAGGAGGTGGGAATGGGGGGTGGGGTGGGATGGTGGGGGGGGAGAAGCTGGGGGTGGGAGGGGAGGGGGAGGGGATCTGTGGTTGGTATGTAAAATGAATAGAAAATTTCTTTATATATATGTATACATATATGTGTATATATATGGAACTCTTTAAAAAGAAGCAAAGGTGATTCTAAATGGCTGATTTCAGGTCTTCCACGAGCCACTTCTATTCAAAGATTACAGTGGATGGCTAGTCAGACCAATTATCACAAGAAATCTGGAAGTCATCTGTCTATCTAAATACTCACCCATCCATCTACACATACATCCACAAATATGTTCACCTATGTACTTCAAATCCATGAAACAAAGGGCATCACCAATACAGAAATGTGTAAAGTGGAAAGAACTTGGGCTTAGGATGGGTTTCAAGAAAACACTGAATTTGCATACAGAGTCTCCCAGAGGTGGACAGAGAGACAGATAGAGAAAGAAGAGTGTGCACAATCACAAAAACCCAGAGCAAAGTCTCAGAAAGAGAACAGTAGTGGGGGCAGAGTCTAATAAAACTGCCCTGATAGAATATGAAGTGGACAACTAAATTTAGTAGCCTATTTAATTCTACACAGTTTTAACGAAAGTAACGCAATGCACAACTGTATGGTTATAGTGACTGCTATATGTATTTCCGTGTGTAGTAAGAAAAATCAAGACATTTTGTTATGTAGTTTAATATGCAATAATGAGGCAAAGAGAAAACTTTCCACTAATATATTTATATAATGCAGTTCACGAAATTGAACGGAATTTGCATTCTTTTGATATTTAACTCAAATTCTGCAACAGAATAGGGAAACAAGAAAATACAGCAGACCATACTGTTTTCATATCTGCAAGGCAGATAAATGAATTCTTAAAGAAAGATGATGACACAATTTTTCTAAAGTGGGCAAGTGTCATTAGAGAGAGAATCTTCAATCATCTTTCAGGGCCAGTGCAAAGG
>CABHPH010104818.1:0-10832 GCA_902168325.1 Peromyscus nudipes
TTTTTTTTGCAAGAATCTCACTTATTATATGATTAGATAGTGCTATATATCTCTAAACTCTACCACACTGTTGTTGTTGTATATGGTGTCCATTTGAGTACTAAATGTACACTCATCAGTATTCATGTTCTAATAAGCCCTTTAAACAGTGATGATGACGATACTAAGCTAAGTTCTGAGAAGCAAGACATAGGCTAAATATTCTGAACAAGGAGCAAAATGTCACTGATACCTGGGGATTTTTTTCTCAGATAAGAATCTAGATATAATAGGAAAACCCATATCAGTACCTGGTGCCATGGAGAGAGAAAGGATTTTGTTGAAGAAAACAGTTGCTTTGTCCTACAAAGGGCTTTGGAGATTGGCTCAAGAACATGTAAATATTTCATTTGGGGGAAGTGAGAAAAGGACATGGAACTGTAAGTGAGAATAATAATACCTGTGACTTCAGAGATCCATCTTTAAGTCTGGGTAGATTTCCAGTGTGAAGTTCCAAGCAGGTGGCATTGTCTAGTGGGAAGATCTCTCCCAGGAGTGTCTCTGAGGACTCAGTTCCTTTCCTTGTGATTTTATTATTCTTTTGATTGAATTCCAGGCCTGCAATGTTGTCTCTTTCCAGCCATTGTGAAGGAACAGTTTTAGAGCTCGTCATCTTAACAGAGCAACAGGCATGGCATGGAGTGTTTTTTACTCTCTGGAATGCAGTCACATGGCAACACCCGACTGAAGGATAGAGAAACATGAGTAGGCTGGAGTCTTGGGAAAAGTAGGAAATGGATTTATTGAGTTCTCTGAAATATCAAACAAAAGTTTAATTTTTAAGTTGTGACCAAGAATTTTCTTCCTTCATTTCTTGTTGAGTCTGAGATAATCCTCTTCATTTGCGTTATAAATTGAGTATTTCTTCTAAAAATGCTGCTTCTCTGGTTTTCAGTCTTTTTTTCTGAAAATATATTTTGGCTTCAAAGAGACTAGACTTTCTCCAAACCTCGCAGTCAAGTTAAGAATACACCTTGAGATCATTTAAGACCATGGAATGGGGCTTTAAGGGCTGTGACATGATGTGAAAACTTAAGCTCCAAGCTGTCCAGCAGTACGCATTTGCCTGCCACCCTACTGTGTACTCAGTCTGTTTAAGTGCAACCTGCATTTAAGAGAACAATGGAACTAACCTCACTGTGCCTTAGATTTCCCATTTAACCAGTGTCTACAACCTAAACTAATTCACAGCTTGAATCTTAAATTACATACTCTTTCATGCCTCTGAACCATAAAAATGTGCATGTATATTTTTTGCTGAAAGCAGCCAACAGGTTGGAAGCAACCTTAAACAAAACAAATGCCCCTTAAATGTTGGAAGCAACATGTGGATGTAGGTTGATAGCATCTCTTTGTGGTTTTGAGTGCTGTTCTGGGTCAGTTGGGGTCAGCAAAGCCTTCTCTTATAAAACGCTTATGAAAAGATTTCTTCAACCCATATTATTTTTCTGTGCTGTTCAATAAGCAAATCCCTTAGTTAGGAACAGTCAGGACAGAGATTTCATCAATGTTAAACTGATGAATTTAACTGATGAAGTCCTTAAAAGAAAAAGCAATCAGCATATAAAACACTCTACAATAAATTAGGGAATAAAATTCTTTGTAAATTTCACACCAGCCTTTAAAGTTTCCACCACCCAATGCTCATGGTCATTTGCATTCCACGTGGAGTCAGTGCCCTTTCATTCAGTTTTTTTAATTAAATTTTTCATATGCTATATTATTAGTTTGCTTTCCCCTCCCCTGACTCCTCCAAGATCTTTTGCCCATCTCTCTTTGTTTCCCTCTAATTTTGCTTTCCCCACTCCACACCACAACTTACCTGACCTCTGCTTACAATGGAGCTTTGTGTTTATGGGACAATAGGTGCTTTCTTTTAATTTATTGACTTACTCAACGTTTCAGAAATATTCAACCCAATGGTTGATTCTCTTGTTGTCTAATGAGGAACATGTATAAAGATTCTTGACAAAGGTATTCTCTTCTTTTTAATTTTTTTTTAAATTTTAAAATGATACAATGTATTAGACAGAATGAAACATTTGAATAAAGTGTGCTTGGTAAATTATTCCTCTCTGTTTATCTAACCCACCCCATTGCTCCTCCTAATTAGCCCCTGTCACCTCCACACAGTCTCTTCCTCTGACATGTCGCATGTTTCCTCTGGTCCTCTATCTGCTCTTCTTCAGCATCCATTGCTTTTAACTAAGAAAGATAAACTTGTGTTTCCTCACTCATTCTGTTTTCTTTTATTGATTATTTCTCCATCTGTTTGTCGATAGTGTAGTAAATGCATGAGACAGCATGACTTCTGTGGAAAAGAGGGTTACATGATCAAAGTATTGAAAGCTGGAAGTCCCATTAGCTTTCTGCACCTTTAAGCAAGACACCCTGTGGCCACATCACATGTGGCAGGAACATATATGAACATTGTCCTATGTTTGTCTCATTTCTCTCTCCTTATTTAAGGTGCTGAGTTTAGAAAATAAAAACTTACCAGGCTGTGGTGGCGCATGCATTTAATCCCAGCACTCAGGAGGTAGAGGCAGGCAGATGTCTATGAATTAGAGGCCAGCCTGGTCTACATGAGCAGGTTCCATGACAGTCATGGCAGTTACACAGAGAAATCCTGTCCCGAAAAACTAAAAAACAAACAAATAAAAACTCCAATCTGATGGCTTATTAACAATCCAGACACCTCTAAATTTTAATATATATTCCAATTATACTCTCTTAATTTAAATAATGAAGACTTTATAAGTCCCATTTCTATGTGAGTTTATAGGAAAAATAATATTCAAACCATAAGCATGTGCATTGCACATAACTTCTGAGGTTTTGAGAACATCCTTCTTTCCCATTGGATTATAAATGAGTTGAGAAATGAGAAGAAGGCATATTACCCATGAACAATGACGTAGCTATTTAAGACTATAGCTTATATTTGTGGGCACAGTTTCCTTCTGATGAAAAACTCTAAACACAGACAGAGACACTCAGTCCATAAAGTTAGAAACCTCTATGACTTGAATATTGTTTACCCCCTAAATCCAATAGACTAGGATGAATGATCACTATCTTGTGTCACTGTGGAAAGAAGAAACCTTTTGGAATAGGGCTTCTTTAAGAAAGTTAGTGCATTGGGCGTGTACCCTTGAAAATGATATTGGAAATGCCTCCTCTCTCTTTTTACTTCATAAGCATCCTTAGCTGAGCAGTTTTCTTTGACATATGTTCCTTCCATGATGCAGTACACTGCCACAGGACCAGAAGGACAAGGTTGAGCAGCCAAAGACTTAAACCTCCGAGAAGAGGTTATTTAAATAGAGCCCTCCTCTTGTAAGTTGGCTACCTCTGCTATTTATTTATCATAATGACAAGGTTTTTAATGTTCCAAGGACAGGCTGAAAGACGTTTCCGTAGAGAACACGTATTCACAATGTGTGAGGAAAACACACAGTGCATGCTGTCCCTAGAAGGTGGCTCCTCCAAGAAAAGCAGGAAATGAAAAGACAGAGGAGAGGATGAAGAGCATAATTCTAAATGCAGCACTCATGTATGCCACTGTGGGAGGACCGTCAGGGAAGGCCCAGATAAATCTAGCTGGAGTTGGACTATAAAAAGGAAAGTTGTGCGAAGAAGTATGGGTGAGAAAAAACAGCACAGCCACAAGCAAAATTTAAAATATTAACAAGACATTTCTGAGAGTACGTCACTCTGTAGGATATGTATTACACGAAGACCTTCCATATGCTGCTGTGATATAACTAAGCATATAATATACGGAAGATATAGAATCATACACTTTCATTTTCAATTTATATTCCCACTGAAATTATGCACAGCTCCTGAGTTTAATAACTTTACAAACTGTATTCTAGAGAAGACCATGTCCTGTGTTCATGTATGCTCATAGGTGTTGTGTGAGGTTATTCCTGGGAGACATGAACAAATGTCTACTTTTTCCTGATAGGGAACCAAGGACAGACAAAAGTGTGGATATTACCAAAGTCCAATTTGATGAACCAATTGATTTTGGGGGTTACTTATGAGAAAGGGTTAGTGGTTTCTTACAGGAGCACAAATGACCAAAAGACAGCTACAACACCAAAGCCCACCCCAGGAGTGTGATGGTTAGCAAAACTGGAAACCAGAAGTTCACTGCCCAACTTGTAGATAGCTCCTAGGTTCAGAGAGTGTCTTTTTCACAGGGCTTAGTTAGTCTGAGCCTCTTCTAGGCAGTTTAGCTCTTCTGAGCATTCTTTATCTCATATAAGGTCATTTAAGCTTGAGGAAGGAGAAACTTAGCCCATCTGGTCAGTTTCAGGGACTACATAAAGCTCTTAAGTTGTTTACTTCCTTAGTCTTAAAGAGTTTCTCTGCAAGATGGAATGTTTAACTGTTTTAAACACCCAGAGCTTTAAGGAGCTTCCCTTCAGTATCATGTTTTATCTCAAAGGAAATTGCTACACAACAGGTGTGCACAGATGTGTATGTAAACGTTGATAGAGAAACATACAAGGAGCTGCTACTTTATGATTTACTGTAGCATGCTTAACAATTTAAGCCATATTTTAAAAATATGCTTTTCATTTATTTTAATTTACTCCTTCAAATTACAAATGGCTTCTATCTAAGTTTTCAGAAAATTGATATCATGACAAAGGGCAGTTAATGCTCTACTTATATAGGGCAGCTATATAAATAAATAGTTTATTTATTCCATATTTCTAACTTCAAACTATTTTAAGTATATAATTCATTTTAGCTTTAATTTCCATTGGAACAAAATTCTATATATTGAAATAGAATGAGCAGCATGCTTTTTTATTTTCCATAAATCTGTGAATAGCAGTATGAAGTAATGTTGCTTAAAAATAAAATAAAATATATCCTGTACCTGTTACTCTGAATGTTGATTTAAGACAGAAAAAAAAGAGTTTCCTTTGTGAAAATGGCCAGCTGTTAAAGAATAGGGGACAATCAGGAATATCTTAGAGAAGACCCCTGTTGATTTATTCCAAGGCATTCAATAATTTTATCCATAATTTTCTCAGAAAATTGATTGTGTAAAGCAAGTAGTGAGACCCAACAGGATCCAGGCATGATTGAGATACATTCTCAGATATACAGATTGTTCTTGCTGTTTAGTTTTGCCTTCTGTTCATATTGATTGGGACAGGTGAATAGGGCCTATTGGACTGAATGAAATTGTAATTGTTTCATATTAGCCTGTGCATTTTCAAGTGTTTAACTAAAATTTGAGACCTGCTCTTTTTTTGTGCAACAGAGCTTACTGAAAGTTTCAGTAAGTTCAATTTTATGGTCTTTCTATATGACAGATATCCTAGTCAAACTATAGAACTGAGTGTATTTCATGTTTCAGCTGAGTATCCTTTTAAGAGATCCATTCCATATGTGACATCTGAAAATTTAGTCTGCAGCACACAAGTTGCAAGGACTAACTTAGAGGCTACCAGGCTAACCATACTTTATCACTGTCCACTAAAAAGCCTTGGGTAAAAATGAGTGGATATTGCATACATATATAATCCCAGCCTTTGAAATATGTTTCTGAATAAGTTTCCACTGGTTCTAAAGCTTGTATTAGTTTTTGGAAAACATAGTTTCTAAAAATTTTCTGTAGTAATATAAATGTACTCTTGTTCTTTGATACAGAACTTTCTTACATTTTTATGAAAGATATAAAACTCTTGTAAACATTCGTTTCTTTTAATAAAAATCACTGACAATAAAAAATATAACCAGTCAGACATTTATAAAACCTTTGCATTATTTCAATTTGCTTATAAAAATACTAGTTTCTCATTACAGAGGTAAAGATAAAAACCTGAGATTTGGGCCTGGAGGGCCAGATTACTATGGGTTGTGGGTTTCATGCCTACATGTCACCTAAATATTTGTGAATGCTTTATACTTAGAGTCACTGCAATCACCCTAGTATAGATAAAATGATAGAAAGTAAGGGGAAAAGGTTAAGCATGAAATAAAAGACTATCATGCTTTAATATGTCTATGTTTCATCTTTATTTTATTGCATTAGTGATAATTATTTTGTTCTTATTCTATATATCATTTGTCTATGTAAATTTCTTCCTTTAAGTATCAACTAACATTACAAAGGCACACAGTTGGAAATCAGTTATTCTAATCTCATAACAATTTTACTTCTTTGTTATCTTCACTTTGGTTTGGGGAATCTAATAAAAGAAAACCAACAAGTAATTATAAGGGGCCTGTTAGGATATGACTGTGAGTCTGATCTTGAAGAATTTTATGTGTATGTGATATAAGAATAGCATGTGCTTTTTTGAGAGTATCGAAATCTACATGCCACAACTCACCTATGGAGGTCAGAGTACAACTTTCTGACATTGATTCCTCCTCACTTTTCAACATGGTGTGAGACAGACTGGTTGACCTATGAACTGCTGGAGATTCTCCTGCCCCTTCCTCTTATCTCTCCATAGGGATATAACAAATTACAAAAAAAAAATGTGCCATTCATTCAGATTCTATATGGGTTCTGAGCATCCAAACTTAGGCCACTAGGCTTGAACTATAGGTGCCTGTACCGACTTCTCTAACCTCAAAACCTTTTTTTTTAGTTGCATATCCATGTTTACTGCCACAGTATTCACAGTAGTTCAGTTATGAAATAAGCACATAGGTACCCATCAATTATTTAATGAATAAAGAAAATTTCACATGTACATAGATATTAAATTAAATAAATGTGCTGTGGAATAATGTTTTATATACTGGTTTAATAAAACACTTATTGGCCAGTAGCCAGGCAGGAAGTATAGGCAGGATAAGCAGACAAGGAGAATTCTGGGAAGAGGAAGGCTTAGTCAGGAGTCACCAGCCAGACACAGAGGAAGCAAGAACTGAGAAAAGGTACCAAGCCACGTGGCTAAACATAAATAAGAATTACATTTTAATAGGAATAGATATCTGGAGAATGCTATAGTTTCCAATGATCTATTTTCAATTTCTATTATTTTATCATTTGTTGCATTCTTCTTGTTTAACATATATTTACTGACTTTGAAAAAATTCCTTTGGGCCATGGGGCCACATTGGTTAAAAAAAGAAAAAAAAAATCACTTATTTTGGACTTTCTTTTCACATTCTTCCTTTCTATATTTCTTTCTCTGTGTGTTTCTTATTTTATAATGCATAGAACCATCAAAGTAGGACTGTACAAACAAGAACCATCTCTGCTCAAACCACCAACTCAGACCATCACCTTCTGGTTGATTGAACATGTAGAGATAACATTGATACTTTGTATAAGTACATAACTAACGCTGATCAGAATGTAATGTGTACACTAAGCAAATGGTGCACTAGATCGGAAAATTTTTTTTATCAGATTTGGAGTTAGGATTGCTGTATAGTCTTAAAATTGTTGCAGCACAGAGGACAGAAATGCCAATCTTACCATCTGTTGATATTTAAGAAATTAGTGGTTAAAATTAAAAAACTTTGAAAACACATATCCACTTGTATAGAAGCAACAACAACACACCTAAAGTAGCTTAATGTAATATATTTATTTTACAAGTTGTCATCATTTATGTAGTTAAAATAACAAAAGTAGCAAGAAGTATGGTATTGTTTTATACCTGTGAAAATATCTTTAACGCCAGACTAGTTTGACTACTAGTGAACTTTTATATTTTTCTTTCCACTTGCTATAATATCTGTTATTTGAATAAATGAAAAAAAGTGTTTTATAGAGCTATGTAGTTGGGCAAAGAGAAAGTACTTTCCTGGTTTGTTTAGATGATTTTTAATATTTTTCAGTGCTAAAGCAGACCCTTTTTAGAGATGTTTTATCTTGTGGCTCTAAATCACATCAGTTACACAGTGTGTTTCTTTTTTTAATTTTTAGATCAACTATTTTCTTTTACTTTTTCTCCCTATTATTGAAAATTGATTCCCTTTTCATACAGTATATCCTGATTACTGGTTCTATTCTCTTTACTCTTCCCAGTTCCTCCCCACCTCCCTCCCATCTCAAACCACTCCTTTTCTCTCATTAGAAAACAATAAATAACAACAAAATATAACAAAATAAAATATAATAAAATATAAAAGAGAACAACACATTGAACTTAGACAAGTTCCAAGAGCAGGAAAAGAGTCCGAGCAAAGACACAAAAATCATATACCTCAGCTGGGCAGTGGTGGTGCATGCCTTTAATCCCAGGACTTGGGAGGCAGAGGCAGGATGATCTCTGTGAGTTTGAGACCAGCCTGGTCTACAGCCTCTAAAGCTACACAGAGAAACCCTGTCTCAAAAACACGAAAACAACAACAACAAAATCAGATCCCTCTTGTTCAAACACTCAGGAATCCTATAAAAACATCATGTGTAAGCAGAGAACCTAATGCATACCTGTGTGGGCACTGTGTTGTCTGCTGCTTTAGGGCCTGTGAGTTCATATGAGCTCTGCTCAATACTGTGATTTCTTTCTTTCATCCCCATTGGCTCTTACACTCTTCCCACCTCCTTTTCCATGGGGTTCCCTGAGCTCTGAGGGGGAGGGATTTGATGGAGACCTCCCTAATTTAGAGTAGATGTTGTGATTTCTCTCTCTGTGTAATGTCTGGCTGTAGTTTTGTATTTTTTTTCCCATCTGCTGCAGAAGGAAGCTTCTCTGATGATGGCTGAATAAGGCACTGATTATGAATACAGCAGAATATCATTAGGAATCATTGTATTGATACTTTTTTTTTTGACTAGTAGTTTTTGTCTCTGGGCCAGACAGTCTCTGGTTTCTGGTCACCCAAGTAGTGTCAGATATGAGTTCTATCTCATAGAGTAGGACTAAAGTCAAATTGGACACTGGTTGGGTATTCCCACAAACATTGTGCCATCATCACTCTATAGTGTATTTTTTCAGGCAGAATAGCATTGTAGATTAAAGAGTTTGTGGCTGAGTTGTTGTTTACATTTCTCTTTCAGTAGCCTGCAGAATACCTTCCCATACAAAAGACACTAGAACTCAGAGGTGAAGGGTCTATGTAGGCACCAACTCAACTTCTCCATGATCAATCAGTTGTTTGGGTGTTGCTGTCAGTCTACGGACAGCAACCTATTTATTGCCTTGCCAAGAGCATGGGTTGTTTGTAGATTTCTATGAGACCCTTTTAGCCAACAACTCAATAATTTCTCTTACATAATACCCCTTGGTATTTTGTGCTTTCTAATTTATTGTTCTTGTGTGACTGGATTCTTTGTCTGCATGTATATCTATCAATTGTACATCTGGTGACAATGGAGAAGAAGGAGGCTATTGAATCACCTGGAACTGGAGTTCCAGAAGGTTGTCAGCCCATATCCTTCTGCTGGGAATTGAACCCAAATCCCCTGGAAAAGCAGTCAATGCTCTTAACTGCTGGTCTATCTTCTAGTATCTATTTTTTATACTTTTAATGGATCTTTCATAAATGATTGATTTTGTAAGTTCAAGCACTGATTTCTTACATTGACACTTTAAAATATAAAATACATTAATACACAATGTCAAAAAGTCATATGGCAAATACCACTATCAATCTCATCAAAAATTCTGTTAAATAGTTCAACACAGAATCATGTTTTTTAAATTTGACTTTTTGCTAAAAGTTGGATTGTATTAATGGAGACAAATTCTGTTAAATATATTTCTTTAAATGACAAATTATTATGGTGTGGTTTCAAAAATATTTAGAGTTAACCAGAACTATATAACTATATTTTCTCTGCCATTTGTCCTTTCAAATAAATGTCTGTGTTTATTGAGCAGAAGCTACTTAAGCATGTAATACCTGCATTCAAAAGACATAGGGCAGGAGAGTCAGGAGTTCAAAGCCAGTTTGGACTCTATAACAAGAATGCGACTGATATATCATTAAAGAATACAATAAAAAACAAAAAGCCACTTTGACTTATCCTGCAAATGCACAGGAATGCATATGTGCTTTTCCTGGAGAAAAATCAGTGAAACAAATTTGAGAACACCTCACATTTCACCACTCAGAATCATTCGAAGCATCTTCAAAATCAAACTAAAATAAATTCTGAATAAATGTATTTTTAAATATTATAGATTTATTTGAGATGGTGAGATGGATCATTGGTAAAGTGATTGAGATGCAAGTATGATGACCTGAATTACTTAGAATCTAGGTAAAAGCCATAGTACAAAATCCTAGTCCTATGCCGGGCGTTGGTGGCGCACACCTTTAATTCCAGCACTTGGGAGGCAGAGCCAGGCGGATCTCTGTGAGTTCGAGGCCAGCCTGGGCTACCAAGTGAGTGCTAGGAAAGGCGCAAAGCTACACAGAGAAACCCTGTCTCAAAAAACAAAACAAAACAAAAAAATCCTAGTCCAAGTCCTGGGGAGCCAGAGAAAGGAAGAATCTCTGAGGCTTGCAAGTCAGGAGCCTCACCCAAGCAGTGGTCTCCAGGTTCAGAGACATAGCCTGTCTAAAAATGAGTTGAGTGGAAACTGAATGACACACTAAATGCCTGTTACTGTCCTTTACATGAAAACTGTACATATGCACCTACACACCCATACATTTCCCCCCAACCTCACTACAAATTCATAATGGTGAGGAATCATTACCATAAAAATAAAGTCTATGGTACCATGTCTTGACATATTATGGGGCCTCCAGGATTTTTTTTTACTCACTTTGTCTTTGCTTCATTAGTTAAAAAAAAATACTCAGTGTAAAAGGAGAATAATATAATCATATTTCAATTTCAATAA
>CABHPH010104822.1:0-22475 GCA_902168325.1 Peromyscus nudipes
TGGCTCACTGGATAAGAGCATTTGCTGCACAAGCATTATGACTGAAGTTCATATCCCGCCTCCCATGCAGCAAGCTAGGTGTGCTCCCGTGAGTGCCTAGAAATAATGCCTGGGTCTGTCTTCTGTCCTGCACACGCATGTGCCCTTGCACAAACACATGAGCACATGTGCATTCACGCACACACAATAGGAAGCTTTAGAACAGTCATTCTCAACCTGTGGATCTCAGCTCATTTGGGGTCACAGTGGCCACCTAAGACCATCAGAAAACAGATATTTAAATTATGATTCATGACAGTAACAAAATTACAGTTATGAAGTTGTAACAAAAATAATTTTATGGTTGGGGATCATCACAGCATAACAAAGGTTGGGAACCACTGGGCTAGAGGTCACTAAGGGAATCTTCTTCGCACATAGGATGAGGAGGCTAGGTGTATGTAGAACACTCACTTGGAGTCACTCCAATTGAAGAATATTTGTCCTCTTTAGAGATTCTAAGAACAAAGGAATTGCTCAGCCACGTGTGCCTTAATATAAAAATCACCTGTTTTGATAACATGCGTAAACATTTCCCAAAGCAGCAAAGCAGAGCAGCAGTGTTCTAGCAGACTGCCACAGCCACAAAGATCTCTGCAGAATTCAGCATCCCCTGCAACCGGTGCATACCAGTTCCTCCTTACCTGGGACTTGTCTTCCCATGACTGGATCACAGCAGTCACGGAGGTGGAAGAAGGGATGGGTAAGCAGACAAAGGGAATGAAAAGAATACACTCCCACTCTTCACACAACGGCTCTCTCCAGAACCAAGCTCATGATGAACTGTCTATCCCGCACATGGTGCCCTCACGAACTCATCGGCTCATCGGCTCTCGTTGGCTCTCAACGGCCCTGCTACCTCAGCACACTCACCTGGGGGCAAGGCTTCCAACGCTTGAGTCAATGGAGGACAAACCACATCCAAATCATCATACAAAGAATGAACATTTAAGTGATGCACCGTGATGCAGTGAATTATAATCAGCATGCCACTGTAGTAAAACATTAGCTTAAGTATCATTTCACAGAGTTACTTTTTTTGTTTTGTTTTGGTTTGTTATGTCAAGAGAGGGTGAAAATACACTCATTTACTGTGAATCCCCAGCACAGTACTGTTGTATTATCTTTATCCACATACTGTGCATGAGCTCTCTATATTTGTCCATCCTCTCCATGTGCTACTTTGTATCCTCTGGCCTAAAGCCCTCCATTTCCTCCTCCACTACACCTCTCTACCCCTAGTCAAGCTGGCAAGGCCTGGGAAATAACTACATTATTTATGTATTTATTTAATAGATTTTAATGTATATACCAGTCAACAAAGACATAACACAGCAACCATCTTTATCTTTTAATTTATAAAATACATTGCCATTTATAATATTAAAAATATCAAAGTTCATCAGCCTTCCCGAATTCTTTGACTATGACACATCCAACAGCGGAATACGAACATCCAAAAATAACTGGTAGACCTTCACCTCTGACTCCTGACCTGATAAGAGCAGTCCATAGGAACCAGACAGTGATGTCAGCCTCCTTCTACCAATAGGCCCATAGACCTCCTTGTTTGGAAAGAGACAGAAAGCAGGAAGGATTGACTGTTTCGGTTGCCCTGATCTCTTGCTCTTAGAAGGTTTAAGGTTCTGATACAAAAACTGACGGAGCTGATACACTGTTTCTTACCACCTGTGACCTTACAAACTCCGATGCCCTCAGGATTAGGAGGGTAAATCCCACTTCTACTTCCTGTCTTGGAAAGAGGTACCTCTGAGGACAGTAGCAGAGACAACCAGTTGACTGTGGCAGTCTCTGCATTCTCCCTGAGTGAAGAAAAACCTCTCGGGGAAGTTGAGGCTCAGATTCTGTGGTAGTTTGACTAAGAAAGGGCCCCATAGGCTCATACATTTGAATGCTTAGTAATCAGGGAGTGGCACTACTTGAGAAGGATTAGGAGGTGTGGCCTTGTTGGGGGAAGTGTTACGTTGAGGTTTCAAAAAGCCCAAGCTAAGCCCATTGTCCTTCTCTTCCTGCTGCCTGCAGATCTGGATGCAGAGCTCTCAGCTACCTCTGCAGCACCATGTCTGCCTGCTTGCTGTCATTCTCCCTGCCATGATAATGGGCTAAACCCCCTGAAACTCTAAGCACTCCCAAATTAAATACTTCTTTTAGAAGAATTGTCGTGATTATGGTGCCCCATCACAGTAATAGAACAACTGACTAAGACCCCAAGAGGCCAAACAAAAACACCTAAAAGTCTAAAATATGGATGGGCAGATTAAGATAGCAAGTGGGGGGTGGGTGGTAGTGAAGGGTGGGAAAGAAGAAAACAAAAGAGATGGCATCCCACTTTGGGGGAAAATGCTGAACTGTCTTTCACTACATTACATTCCCAACAGCAATATGTAGTGTTCCAGTTTTCTGCATCCTTATCATAACTGATTTTTCATTAAAAAAATTCATAGCTGGAAATATAAAACAGCATCTTGTTGAGATTCTGATTCACATTTCCTTAATAATTAATGAATGTGAGCCTCTTTTTGTGTTCCTGTTGGCCATTTCTCCATTGGAGAGGTATCTATTCAGAGTCCTCTGTCTACTTTAAATTGGCTTGTTTTACTCTCTTTATAATGACCTTTCGTTTTGAAAATGTTTTAATTTTGATGACCTCTAATTTATCTTTGTTATTCACGTCTTGGGTGTGATATTTAAGAAGCCATTGCCTAAACCAAAGTCATAAAGAGTTATGCCTGTGCCTTCTTTTGAGAGTTTAAGGGCTTGAGATTTACTTTGCGTCGTTTTTTTCTTTTAAACAAATAAACAGTGTGAGGAGGGGTATATGTTCACTCTTTTGCACGTGGGTATCCAGTTGTCCCAGCACCATTTATTGAACGTTGTGCTGTAATTGGACATTTTTGCCCAGATTCTGATAGGATTCATCTTGGATCCTATTAGAAGACACTGTCCTCATGAACCACCATCAAAGATACTAAACCTTTCCCTTTGTGTCATGGCCACTGACTTCCCTCAGTATACTGTATATTTTCCTTTGGAGCCAGAGAGTGACCTGTGCTGTTGATCTGGCACATGGGAATGTCTAGTTGGCCATCAGCTCTTCTCCCTCTCATTTTTACAAGTATCATTAAGTGTCATTTGTTGCCTGCTCTAGAAAAGAAGGGCTTAGACAACAGTCTCTCAACTTCACTTTCAGCTCCACCATCCTTCCATCTTTTAGTCTAAATGATGACCTTATTTGTACCAAGCCATCTTGGTTTGCTCTGCAGTACTGAGACAAGACTAAGTGAACAGCTGTGCAACCCCAGAAAGAGGGCAGCCATGCCTTGGTGAAGAGTGTTTCAGGGGAGTCACTCGTCTTTGCCCTGCATGTGTGTTGTCTTTCTGTTATTCTGTTGTGGCTTCTCAAGACGCTGAGGTGATAACAGCCGTAGCCACAGAGTATCAAGGTCATGGCACCAAACACATAACAAAGCCTGCCTCTGGAGATGAGGAACTCTTGGCAGAATTTTCCTAAAGCCTTGGGAATGTTTTAAGAGAGGAAGAGAGACAAAATAAGCTGCTTCTGAAAGTCTGGATGACTTAGTCCTAGATGGAAGAAAACAGACCTCTGTTATTTTTAATAAGGGAATTAAGATTAATGGGTAGGGCCCGCTCTTAGTTAAAATCAGGATAGCTTATTGAGAGATGATTATGAATAGAGTAAAGAACTGTTAATGTCTGACTGGAAAACAAAAGGTTAATGAGTAGAATGTTAGGCAAGTTCCAGGTCAAGAAAAACAGTTCTTTCTAAAAATCTGAGTAGTCCAGACCAGAGGAAGCTGCTGCTCCATTTGGCAGAGAATGCCTACTTCTAGAAAGTCCCGACAGAGGCTGGTGGCCACCTTTAGGGATGCGACACTTGCCTTGCAGCAGAAGGATGAAACAGCACCTAAGGCTACTTCCTACCTAGACCTGTCACCTAAGGTCCTCTTCACCCTCTTCTGTAACACTGGGCTCTGCCTTTCATTCTCCCACGGCATCTCTCATACTTAGCCCCTCCAGTTTTTAGCTTTCCTGCCACTGAGCTAAAATCTGCAAATTCTCTACATGAGCCTCACAGTCAAGGTAAATTTCATGATGGTCTCCTTCTCATTGTGAGTACTGCTATTGGTTAACACCCGATACAAAATCTCTTCCTATGGGAAGCATTGTGTGTGCATGCCTGTGTGTGTGTGTGTGTGTGTGTGTGTGTGTGTGTGTGTAGAGCAGAAATCTTTGACTCTTTCCACTATGGGTCTACACTGCAGCTTGTGTTTATCTACCTGGCTCTTCTGCTGAGGTCGACCACCTGTGTTGGTCAGCTCTCTGTCACTGTGACTAAATGCCCAAGATAATCCACTTTACACCAGAAAATATGTCTCTCGGGTTGCCGTTTCAGAGGGTCATGGCTACATGGCCCTGCTGCTCTGGGCTGGAGGTAGCACTGCACACCATGGTGGCATCTTATGGCAGAAAGGGCCTATTTACTTCACGACAACTGGGAAGCAAAGAGAAAGACAGGATCGGATCTGGTCTCAATATTCCCTCCAAGGGCACCCTTCAAATGACCTGACTTTGTCCCAGTATGTCCTACCTCTTTGTCCACACACAGGCTGTGGACCAAGCCTTTCCCACATGGACCTTTAGGAGATGTTCCAGATCTGAATGGTAGCACATCCTCCAGGGCAAGGATGGTACCATGCCTTTGTACTACCAGACACTGGATGATACCTCCTCCTCCCACAGTTGTTTAACACATTTTCTGAGTGAGTGAATTAATGAACAAATTACTGGGATTATACATTTCTATTGAGTACTTATAGGATCAAGGATAAGAATGGCACAGTGATCAAAACCCATACTTCTGTACATGAAATATATTTCATGAATATGCCTAAGCTTTAGATCCCCCATCTTTCTGCCCAAGGGAATAAATTTCATCTGAGTGATTAAAAGGAAGTATTTACTAACAGTAAAGTGGATGTTATTGCAATGAGTTCTGGGCTCTGACCTAAACTGAGGATTTGATATTAACCAGGAAGGAGAACCATCAGGAGGTATGAAGGACCTTGTTTGAGAAGAACAGAGAGGCAATGAAAAACATGCTTAGCCATAATTTTGGACTTCTTGTGTCTATCAGTGCCATTTTAAGAGAGGAATTGGAGTCACTCTCACAAGAAGCTGAAAGTTCTCAGTCCGTGGGCAGGAAGAAGAGACGGGTGTGGTGCTGCTCCTGGGAGCTTTGTGAAAAGCAGGCAGACAAAGAATAGCCTAGAGATTTGCTCTAAGGGGTATTCAACAGCCTGTGTGACACCTCCTCCGCCTCCCGGCATAAGCAGAATGCTGCTGCCCCTGTGCCAGCAGAGACGTTTAGCTCTCTTAGCTGAGATCATCCCCAGGAAAACTTGAAAAGCAGACGGAATTTACCACCAGCTCTTTTATAGCCTTCCTTCTTTCACAGGTCCGGACATCATCCTGTATGTGTTTACTCATCTCTCACTCCTATCTGCGGCTCCCCAGCAGGGCACCCTGACATGCCATTTCCCCAACTTACTCCCTCCCAGTCCTCTCCTGGTGACCATGGCACCATGTTTCTTCTCTAGAAAATTTGTTTGACCAGTTTGAGCTAAATTGTTAGTGGCTGACAATAGTGTTGACTCCTAGTGTGTTATTCTTCCCACATGGGAATTCTGCCAGAGATTTTCAATGGTTTAATCAAAAGGTGGAGTAAATATTAAATATTAAGTAGATGAAACCACTTGAAAAGCTCATTCCTGCTAAGATTTCCATTTAAAATGGAGGTTCCATCTTTAAAAAGATTGAGATCCTTAACAGATTTCACAGTATATATATTACATGTATATTATATATCATATATATATATATAATATGTATTTCAATGGAATCAGCAGAGCACACAGCACTTGAGATTTTGCTTTTACTTTAATGATTTTAATACCAGCATTTGCAATCTGAGGAGGAGTGCATTTGTCAAAGAAGCTAATCATCTTGATTTTTTAAGATATGAAAAAAAAATAATGAGAATTTGGAAGTCTGCCCAGTAAGCTTTTGGAGAGCTGAGTGATGGGATGGTGGCTGGTATCTTTTCTGTGCCCTTTCTTGACACTTCCTCACCAGGGCACACCCTGCCCAACCCAGGGCGAACATAAGACAGATCATTGTTTCCTGTTCCGATGACAGTCACCCATTGTGTTCACAGTACGTGGAGAAGGAAGGCGGAAGGCTGTCAGGAATTATTAACCGCTGCTCTCCTGAACCTATTCGACAGTGCACTTCCCATGGTCCCTGGAACCTCTTTCCTCTGTGATAAGAGAATGGAAAACAAGGACGTGGGGGGGGGGGGGCACTGAAAGAGAGCAAAGAAAGGATGGGGGAAAAGCGGAGGAAAGAGCTGCCTCAGGCTCCTCCCGGCCAAGAGGTCTGTGTTCGTGCAATGTCAACACTGGCAATAAAAACTTCTTTGATATGTTTTCCCAAGATTTGGCAAAGGGTTTTTTTTTTTTTTAATTTCTTTGAAGTTTTATTATCAATCTACCACACAGAGACAAAGCCCAACAGCCCCTCCCTCAACAAGCAAGCTGAATAACATTTAACAAAAAGAGTCACTGGTAGGACAAGGTAGTGCGTGAAACTGCTTCAAATGGGGCAAAAACAGAAGAAGAGAAAAATGAATGTTAAATGAAAAAAAAAATCCCATAGGAGAAAAAAAATCCAAAACCACCAAATCATAACACTTACTTCGAAGCCCGGCAACTAGGAGGTAAAAGTTACAAGTCCCAGGCCAGAGTCAAAACATCCACAAAATAAAGTAAACCCCCCCCCCAAAAAAAAAAAACGGCTGTGGTAGAGGCAGAGGGATTAAAGAGGTTGTCATCCCCAGCCAAACCATGACACGCTCTCAGAAATCCCGTGACCTGCTTCGTGTGCTTTGGTACCCAGAAGAGCCGCTCCACGGCTGCTTTCCAAGTTCCAGGGAGCCCGGGGTTGGCCTTTGGGGAGCACTCCTCGGGGTTCTGCCCGTGCTGGCCCTCCTGCAGGTTTTTGTGCTGGTGGAAGGCGAGGCCGACGCGAGGCAGTGAGTCTGTCATTTCACCCTGTGCGCAGTTCCCCACTCGCAGTAAAGGCTCCGCTCGCACCCAGGGCTCTCCTGAGCTAGTGCGCTGTCACGTGACTTGCACACACTGTGCGTCGGCTTCTCTCTGTGTTTCTTGGGCACCTGCTTGAGCTGCATCTTGTTCTTTCCTCTCCTAGTGTCCTTCACCGCGGGTTCTCTCTTAGTGTCTCCGTCTAGTTTGAGCTTGACAGCCAGGGGCCGGACACAGCTCCATGTTTGGTCTGGCTCCACCTTGGAGTGTGAGTCCTCCCTGAAAGGCGGCTCCACCTTGGAGTGTGAATCCTCTTTGAACAGCAGCTCCACCTTGGAGTGTGAGTCCTCCCCGAAAGGCGGCTCCACCTTGGAGTGTGAGTCCTCCCTGAAAGGCGGCTCCACCCAGAAGTGTCTTTTTGGCGCTCGATGCGGCTCCCAGGTGAGCCCTGTGTGGGTCCCCGCCGGCTCCTTCTGAGGGCCCAGACTCGCACAACTTAGGAGTTTCTCCATCCTGACCGCAGTCACTTGAGCTCCAGCTGATCAGTTTCCACCAAGGGTTTGGATCCGTAGAGCTTGCTCACTACATTTCCCGTATTTAAAAGTAACTGTCCACACAGTCTCATCTGATCCTTCTGGCTACGGTCAGAAGTCTTAAATTTTAAGCATTTGTGTTTTCTCTCTGCAAGAAAGGCTGCCTTTAGTTCTTTGTTTTTGCCCATTCTCTGAGGTTGTAACCACACACAGAGAGAGACAGAGAGATAGAGAGAGACAGAAAGACAGACAGAGAGAGAAACAGAGAGAGAGACAGACAGACAGAGAGAGAAACAGACAGAGAGACAGAGACAGAGAGACAGAGACAGAGAGACAGAGAGAGAAACAGAGAGAGACAGAGAAACAGAGACAGAGACAAAGAGAGACAGAGACAGAGAGAGACAGAACATTGATCACATCTCTGATGAGGAAGAAGTCAGCACAGAAGAGCCCACACTCTAAATACAGCTTGTATTTAAAATAGTTTTATTGTCTTCAATACAGTTTTATTGGAACACAGCCTTGCTTGTTCTCTGTACGGTGTCTAGGGTATGAGTACTTCCATATATAACAAAATTAACATAGTCTATATGGCCCTCAAGGCCTACAAGTTTTACTATTGGGCCCTTTACAGAAAACACATTTTCTGCTCCTGTATCTTGGGTCATTATCCATAAGTTGCTGCTGGCCTATGAACTACTTCCTGCCTATTAGCGTCAACATTAGGACCCTGCACCAGAATATGAGCCAAGCACGTCACCGTGTGCTCTGTCTATGCTAGCCAATGCTCTTTTCTGCAGGAAGACCCTCCTGAGGAAGGAGTGATGTGCAGGCTTGGGCTCTGGTGTGAGCCCTTGGCCTCTGTGGATCAGCACTTTTTGTAGCACCGAGTTCAGTGAATCTATAAAACTTTAACTTTCTTTGAGGAAAGCACTTTCTTTATGACATTTTTGAGCTGTGTGACTCACAGAGAAGCGTGGAACTATGACTTAGCTTCTGCTGTTTAATAAGCTACTCCAAAACTTTGTGACCTAAAACAAACTACAGTTCAGCGATTCAGCCTGGGCTCAGCTTGGTGGTTCCGGCCATGACTGGGTTCCACGGCTTGGCAGTTGGGCTTATTCATGCATCTGTGGTCAGCTGGCAGACCAGCTGGAGCTGGTAGGGTAGGATACCTTAACTAGTACAGCTTTCTGCTCCGTGTGGTCTCTCCCGGTGATCAGGCCATGCTGGGCAGGGGCCTTGAGGAGAAGCATCTGTGTGGTCCCCACGAGGTTGCTTCAAAACTCACAAACTGTCAGCCCCTTCACATCCTCAGACCAAGCAAATTACAGACGCAGCCCACTTATCTGTGGGGTGGGAAGAGACTCCACTCCATGCAATCAACCACAGGGAGAGAAGGAGGATTATTGCCCCTCATCATCCCTTCCTTCTTTTCAAACTTTGGCCAACAGTGGGGGATTAGCTTGGGAGGTAGAGCCTTGTTTACAGACTTTGGTTGGGTTTCCCTGTGAATTCTAGTGTGCACTGTGACACTGCTCAGTTGATCTAATTTTGGAGTTGCATGTGAGCTTGGGAGAGACTGACATCAAGAACCAAGCATTTAGCTTAGAGCAACAGCGGTGCAGGCAGAGGTCCAGTTCTCCTGCCACGGGATCTGGTCTCCACTGTCCGTGCAACTACGGTGTTACAGATCACATGCTAAGCATGTCTGTAGTTGCATGCCCAAGCGCAGATTGACAAGGCTCACTGATCCACCCAGCACATTCTCTGCACAGGGAGGGAACAAGAACTTTCAAAGAGATAAACGGAAGATTCTTGATAATAAACAACATCTCCATGATCCTGGCCTTGTCCTCTCCCACCACCTGTAATTCTGTGTTTAGTGTTTGTTTATGCAAGAACACACTAGTTTTTTTTTTTTAATCTTTATTTGTGAAGGAGGAAGGAACAGATGAGGGGTAACAGATGAGGGGTGGAGATTGTGTAACTCACTTTGTCATACCTGGAAATTTATTTTAAGCTCAGTGCATTTGCTCGGGGAAATTGCGTTCACAAACTATTTCTGTGCGGTAGATTCTGTCCCCGTTTTACAATGGAAGTGATCGGAGAGGTTGAGAAGTTTCACTACAACATTTCAAAATAGAGATAATTTGTAGAAACAGCAGTTAATGCATTATTATTATTATTATTAATAATAATAAGAATGTATAGATGCAATTAGACACAGGGGTGTGTGTGTGTATGTGTCTGTGTGTGTGTGTGTGTGTGTGTGTGTGTGTGTGTGTGTGTGATTCTGGAGACAGAACCTAGGAATTTATGCATTTTAAACAAACCCCTTGTACCACTGAGCTCCATCCCTAGCCTAGACACAGAACACACACTCTGTGTCTGTGTGTGTCTGTGTGTGTCTGTGTGTGTGTTTGTGTCCACACAGAGGCCAGAGTCCAACACTAGTGTCTTTCTCAATCTCTTTTCTACCTTGATTGTTTGAGCCCGGGTTCTCGTTGAACTTGGCGTTCACCAGTGTTCAGCTCCGTTAGCAGATAAGCCCCTTGCCTCTGCCTCCCAAGGGCTTGAAGCAGAGGTGCATGCCGCTGCTCTTTTCCCCACCAGCACCAGAGATCAAAGGCAGATCCTCAGCTTGTTCAGCAAACTCTTTATGTACTGCCCCAACACAGAGCTCTTGCGTGGGAGGCCATGCTGGAAACTTTGTCTTATGAGTCACGCCTGCCCTTCCTTAGAACTGACACACAAACATTATCTGTGGTGCTCTTTGAAGCCCTCAGAGGTGGAATAACCCAGAAGCCCCAGCCTTTTCCAGCCTAGAACTCATTCTTACCCTTTTTGTTTTGCCGTTGTCCTCCCAAGCCTCTCTTCTGCCCACTCCAGTAAAGCCTGGCTTTTGCAGAGCTGTTTCCTAAGAATCCTCGAGAATTCCCAGATAGGACTCCGTCATTCCACAGATACATCTCTGCCTGACCCCTCCCCCTCGTGATGACTGCACCACTAAGGGCTGCTATGCACTTCTTAGAGTAGGATTTCGCCACTGTCAGCCACTAAAACTTAGTCTTGTAACACTTTACCATTATGGAGGTCCCAGACCCTTCATCAGATTCCGACCCTGGCTCCTGAGACCATGCTCCAGTCTTTAACAGGCCATCTCTGGTTGTTTAGCAAGTTAACACAGGGATCTGGTCTGATATTTCATGAACGTATACCAGATGTAGTAGTTCTTAGAGTTCACACCCCCAAGGCCTTCCACAGGAGTCCTCGAGAGACAGCTCTCACTTTGGCCTCCAACCTGCTAACACGGTACAGGCTGCTTCACGTTCCCATGGAGAGTTCTCTCAGACACATTGTCCTTTCTCAGGGTTGTAGTCAAAATAGAAGAAACTCTCTTCTGGTCCCATTTCCTACCCAAGGGTGAACTTTTTCAGTTCTATAACATCCTGGGATAAAACATAAGCTCAGAAGAGCAGGGACTTTCTGTTTTCACTAACATATTCTGAATCAAGGAAACATGCTTGGCACTGTAGGACTTTGATAACTACTGAGGCATTGAATGAAATGGTTTGTTCTTTAAAATAATAATAATAATAATAATAATAATAGTAATAACCCAATGGCTGGGGAGATGGTTAGTAAAATGCTTGCTGGACATTTACATTTACTTGCAGGACTTGAGTTTGGATAACTGACACCCACATAAAAGCTGATCATGGAGGTAGGGTCTATAACCACCACCACCACCACCACCACCACCACCACCACCCACCCCCTCCCCGGCATGGAGAGGTAGGGAGACAGGCAGATCCATGGCTAACCATTGTAGCCAAAATCAGTGCTCAGGGTCCCTTGAGAGACCCATCTCGAGAATTAAGGCAGAGAAATGAGGAAGATACCCAAGCTCAACCTCTGATTTTCACACACATACACGTATGGGTGAGCACACAGACAGACAGATGACAGACAGAGAGACCAATGCACACATCAACTGAGGCTTGATAAATATTATATTTCCAGAGCTCAATTATTTATTTTAGAATAATAGCAGAAATATCTAGGCCAAGAAAAAGCCAGTCTACTGTGCTTTTGAGCAGTGGTTCTCAACCTTCCTCACGCTGCAATCCTTTAATACAGCTCTTCATGTTGTGGTGACCCCCAACCATAAAATTATCCTGTTGCTACTTCATAACTGTAATTTTTATGCTGTTATGAATTGTAATGTAAATATTTTTTGGAGATAGAGGTTTTCTGAGGGGGTCGCAAGCCCTAGGTTGAGAACCACTGTTTTATAGTCTCTCCTCCCTCCAAATCTTTTTCACAAAAGTTGCTGCCGTCCCAACTGCTGCTTTATGAGTGCTCACATAAGCTGACACCAAATCACCATGTAATAATAATTTCCAGGCAGACTGAAATTTAACTCCATGTTTGGAGAAGAGCCATCCTCCTGGAAGAGATAATCTATAGAAATGAAAGCAGATCTTCACTGTTTCATAATTCATCCTCAAAACCATAATTCCAAATTGGGCTTAGGTTAGTTTTCCATAAAATAATAATGGGGTGATGATTTCTCAAAATAGATGTGACTTCCTCCAAAATAAACCATAAACTCTATGTTTGGATATACAGAAGCAGTCTTCTCTCTTCAGATGGGCAGTTTCCTCCTTCACAGGCATCAAATGTGTCCAGAAAGACCATGACGGCCGACTCCAGCGAGCATGGACTCTGGGACATTAGAAGATAAACCAGACCTCGGTGTGTGGAAAATCCTCTCTGATCTGACTCAGCAGAGATGTTCCCCTCTTGTCACTCGGGGACTTTGCCACATATGCGGCCTTGTGGATGTCCAGGTCATGTGATAGACCCTTGCTGTTTCACCAGCTTTCAACCAGCCTTGCCCTGTCCGTGAACTGCGGCCGGGCCAGTCAAAGGTAACGAGGGTGCAATTTGTTTCACTGAAAGTCGTTGCCTTTCCTCCTGTGTATATCATCTGATTCCTTTTCCTTTACAGGCAATTATCCTTCTTCCTCCCTATCCCCAACTGTTCTCTGTGGTGCACCTCTCAGATCTCTGGGCACCTCCGTGAAGTCTATCAGTGCATTTGATCCAAACACACACTGTCTTTGAGCTGCTTCTAGACATCTCCTGAGCAATGAAGGTACGTTAAGGCAGTTGCTCTGAAAAGCACCGGACTCCCGTGAAAGGGAACTTGGACTTGAGGACTTTGTTAAACTCTCGCAGGACTAACCAGCCGGCCAGCAAGCAGCATCCTCCATAGCTCCTACTGTTCTTTGGGTGTGAAGTGAGTTCTCGGGTAGAGACTATACTGTGTAAAATGGCAAGTGGGCCTGCCTTCAGGTTCCTGCCTTGACTCCTCTCCATGACACACTGCAGCGGTTGTGGGAATCGTTCTGTAGGAAGCACTCTGACGCTCATGAGAGCAGGACAGAGGAGAGGTAGTCGCTAGAGGACCAAAGCAAGGACAGCTCCTGAAGGGCCCTGCTCCCAGGCTGGGTGGGCAAGCGAACAAGATTTCACAGACGCCTTCATGTCAGTCAGTAGGTTGTTAAGGGCAATGACCCGTTGTATCTGCTGTTTCTCCAGGTCATTCTGTTTCAGATGAAGTCATGCCTTGCAAACAGGCCGTACAAGCGGTGCTTTAAGCAAATCACTAAATAAATCAATAAATCAATATCTAATAATTGGTCTTTTCTATGTTGTTCTTCTTCACTACTTTACTCAGAATTATAAGCCAGATCAACACTTTCCTCTCCTGTGCTGCCTTTGGTCAAGACACTTTTATTCCAGCAACAGAGACAACACTAAAACACCAGCTTTCCCTGTTTGCCTCTTACTCACCCGGTGTTGTGTGACAAAACTTTCCCTGGGGAAACACAGCACACACATCTCCTCACCCCAGACAGGGAGCCCACAACAGACCTAAGTACTGATACCACCAAAGTCCAACTTGGTGAACCAATGAGTTTTACTGGGGTTACTTACAGGAATATGGGTGAGAGGTTACTTACAGGAGCAGAAATGATTCGAAGACAGCTGCATCATCAGGGCCCACCCTAGCATGAGTGACTGCTCCCAAAAGCTGGGAAATCTGGGACTCACCACACAGCCTGCAGGCAGCTCAACAGGTTGGAGAGAGTCCTTTCCAGGTGCCTCAGTTGGTCTAACCCTCTTCCAGGCAGATCAGCTGGTTTCTGCTTCTTGCAGGCAGCTGGTCTGGTCCCAGGGTCTTCTTTTCAACTTCGCTTGTGTGAGAGGTGTTGTGGGACATTTGTGCACTGTGTGAAGACGTAATGATGTGACAGGTTTAAGAAAAATAGCTAGGCCAGAGGTACTGGTGGGACTTCCCAGCAGGGAGAGAGGGGGTGGGAGATGAATCTAGGCAGGAGAGAGACGTGGAATGAGTCAGACATACAGAATGGGACAGAGGTGAAAGCCACGTGGTAGAACGTAGATTAATAAAAAAAAAATGGGTTATTTAAGTTATAAGAGTTGAAAACAAGCCTAAGCTAAAGGCCAAGCTTTCATAATTAATTAGTCTCTGTGTCGTTATTTGGGAGCTGGCTGGCGCGACAGAGGAGACTCATTCTAGAGAGGGACCCTCAGGTTGTATCACTTACTCTTCCAGGGAGCGGCCTAGTGAATCTGGTCAGTTTCGGGGATTTCCTGAAGCTATTTTGAGTTGTTGAGGAGCTCCGCCATTTCAGTCACCTCAGTTCCAGAGGAAACTGTTACACAAAACAGGTGGTCTGACCTGAGTTTACAGCTGGATCACACCCTTGGCCTCTAGAATCTTTAAGTTTTTAAGATTTTTTTCTTTATGTGTGTGTGTGTGTGTATGTGTGTGTGTGTGTCTGTGTGTGTGTGTGTCTGTGTGTGTGTGTGTGTGTGTGTGTGTGTGTGTGTGGGTATGTGCACATTTGTGGTTCCCCACAGGGGCAGAAAAAGGGCATCGGATCCCCTGAGCCGCTTGACATGGACACTGGACTCGAAACTCTGATCCTGTGAATGACAGCAAGCCCTCTCCACCACTGACCCATCTCTCCAGACCCTGTCTCTGTCTGCTACCACGGTTTCACTTTCCTGTCCTCACAAGGATTGCCTTAATAGGTCTCTTGTTTCTCTCCCGCTAGCCAGATCAAAGCCCAAATCTCAGGGAAACCAAATTACACCTGTGATACTGAGAACAGACTGAGGAAAAAGGTGATAAGACGTAAGTTTGGGATTGGCTCATACACCCATCTGGCAGATAAGGCTTCATCTGGCATAAACATGAACAGTGTCTGTCTGGTACAAGGTAGAAGACACTCAGTCGCCAACAACTTCCCTCATTGTGATCTAGGGAAATACCTTAGTAAGGTAAATGCTGTGGAAACACAGTGACTTGAGGAAGGTATTTGAGACATGTGGGAGTGGATAGCGTCTACAAATAAACATATTTAAGAACACAGAAAAAAAAGCAGAATTAACATGGATATCCAGATACCATCTTGCTCCCCATTAGTCTGGAGGTGGTGATAATTAGCGTTAACCATCAGCATGACAGGATTTAAAATTATCTCGGAGATGGGCCTCCGGGATGTCTGTGAGGGATTGTCTTACCTAGATTGATTGAGAAAACTCTTCTTAGCAATAGTGGAACCCAAAATCCACCCCATCTGTGATCTGCTGGAGCACATGAGGGGACCGGTCCTGCAGACCCACAGCTTCAGGATCTCCACAACACAGGGCAACAGCAGGATGACCAAGAGGAAAGTCCCAGTGAGGGCCCAGCATAGATAGTGCAGCAGAAACCAGAGGCCTCAAACCGGACCGATGACTTTGCAATGAACACTTGCAAGTAAAGATATGTGGATAAAAGGGTTACGGCGTGACTCACTGTGTCACACTGCAGCTTCCATGACAAGATTTTTTTCTTCTCTTTTTTTTCTTTTTTCTCTTAAATTTTATTTTATTTTATTTGGCGGGGAAGTTGCAAGGGCAGAGGGTGGATACAAAGGGACGGGGAAATGAATGGAATGGAGATGCACGATGTGAAAGACACAAAGAATAAATAAAAGGGAGGGGGAAAAAAAGAGTGGTAGGACCATTCCCTGTGAGAACACTGGACTCCATGAAACGCAGACTGGAAGCTGAGTCCCCAGTTAGGGTTGCAACATCACATTGCCTCAAGTTCCCGCTGCCCTGACTTCACCTCCACCATGGTCTTTACCCTTGAACTAGAAGCCGGAATAAGGATAAGTACCCTTCAGGGTACTTTATCACGGCAACAGGATCAGTGGCTAAGATAGGAGGCTACAGGGCCAGGAAGAAGATGAATCAGCTAGCCTTTGGCTCATAGTTGGCCTGCTGGATTCAGGGATATACTCCATGATCCTTCTCCAGATCCTGGGGGTGTTACTGGGGGTAGCACCTGGGCTAATCCCACAGAGGATCAACCCCCAGGCTCTGGCGGGAAGCCTACAGAGTAAGACAGAGTAAGTACACACCTCTGACACAGTCTTCAGATGCCCAACGAGATAACAAAGCAAAACGGTATCCTATCCCAGGAGCATGTGGAAAATCTCTGTTATCATTAAAGACCTAACTGATTCAAAAGTGTGATCACATTTCCTAAACTCCCAGTGTGGATGCTGCAGAGAGCAGACGGACCCTGGAGGAGAGCTGTGGGCAGTGTTGGACTTGATCAAGCAGTATAGGCAATACTCATTGATATACCAGATGTGACATTGTGCTAAGCAGGAAGGTGCTTCTGCTACAAGGCACACAGTCACTGACTTGGACAATGTACCTTCTTCTATTCTGACTACGTATTTGTTTTCATGTGAGATAGACAATCATACCGACTTTTGGTTCTGTGCCAATGCTGAGGCATCGCTTTGATATCCCGTCGTTATATTCTTACAGAATCTGAGTCACCTGCCCATCCCTCAGAAAGCCACACTGGCTCATCACATCGATGACGTCACAATGACTGGACAAGACAGGAGGAGGTGGCGAGTATCTTGGATGCAAGTCGCACACACACACTCCAAGGGTAGAACCTCTCATTTCTGGAAATGTTTTAAGGAAGGTATTGGGATATTTAAAAGGCAGGTAGGTCCCTAAGCCTTGCACACTCAGCTTCTAAGAGAGATGCAAGGCTTTTTATAGATCTTGTTTTGTCCTGGAGGCCACTTGTTTAACATCTAAGAATATTGATTTTGTCCCATGAAAGGTTTCAGCTTCTGGGGGTTGGGTGGGGAGGTTCAGAGCAGAAAAAAAGAAAAAACTGATTCAAGCCAAACCATGCTGCTTGCACCATTTGATCTTGCAACGTTGGGGGTGACAGTGGTGGGAACAAATACAAGATAGCATCAATGGCAAGCCCCAGTGGGAGAATCCCAATGTGGAATCCCGTAATGCGGAACCAAAGCTATGGAAATATCCTGTGACACCTACCTCGGGAGCAACGTGTGCCCCTCTCCCAGGAACGGGCATTTTGAAAGGAAGGAACTAGTCAGGCTTGGTTAAGCATGACTTGGCTTAATATACCAGATCATGCTGAAAAGAGATGGATCTCCTTTCTGCCACATTTGGGAAGTCCTGAAAGACAGTGTACCCAGGGCAGAGCTAAAAACAGTATACTTGGCATCTACACTGAGTGGAACGAGAAGTGGCCCAAGATGAGGATATACACAATCTCCTAGGTAGTAGCCAGGAGCCTGGCCCTCTCACTGAGTGTCTGGAAAGAAAAAGAGATTAGGAAAACAATGGAGTATGGATGTATAGTAAGTGGTGCAAAGTCTGAAAATTTTTTTTATAGCTTAATGCCCAGCAAATAGCGTCTACCGTGAATAGGTGCTTAGCAGCCAAGGAGGCAGAACAACTCGGGTAGCTGATATCAGTCATCAGTGGCCACCTCAGCTGGCTGACGTCAGTCACTTCAGAACTGTCACAATGGAGTATATTAATGAAGAAGCAACGATGGCTGACAGAGAGGCGATACGCAGGCCCAGCAACATGGACTGCCATGTGCTGAGGCTGCTGATAACAACCGCTGTTTCTAAATACCTAGCCTTTCAGTGGTAGAGAGCAAGACTGAGTTCCCAATAAAGCACTTGGATCCTGTTCTCTCCTTGTTTCCTGGGACGGGTCGGTCACACCTGTGGGAGGTGGTAGGGAATCTGAGGGAATCCCACAGGAAAGACTCCAGTCTTATGACTCCTCTGCTGGCTGTCTCTTGTTACTAGACAAATCCTGAATAATTCAGCATTCTGATATGACAATAAAATCAACAAAATTTCCTTATGAAGGCTTTTCACTTCCAGAAAAGAAATAACATCAAGTGTAAGTATTACTTATTAAAAGGTTTAAAAAAAATTGAAACAGTAGGCCACTAAGAAAAGCTTTAGTACAAGAAAAAAAAATTAAGTCCAAAAATAAAAAGAATGGCCTACAGGGCATACAAGGGAATGGTATAAGATGGGGGAGCCAGCGGAAATTCACACAGCAACAAGCACTCAAAAGGGATGCTCAAGTATCATCAGGGTCAGGTATGGTAATGTATATGTAAGTTCCGCACTCAGGAGACCGGAGCAGGCAGATGCAGGGGTAAGGCCATCCTGGACTGGTAGAAGACCCTATGTAGAATATATTTTTTATTTATTTATGTTAATATATACATGTTATATGTAACATATATTACATTCCAGTTAAAACATGATAAGCACAACTGTAATTGCTTCTTGCTTTCAGGCTTGTCCAACCTTTTGACATAGGCAGACGATGTTACCATCTAAAGTTGACACTCAAGGATCACATGAATCAAGTTATAAAACCCAATTGCAGAAAACAAATTCCTAACTCTTTACGTGAATTTATGACTTTGTGTTGAGCTACATTCCTTGTTTATCATCAGCTTACACATTAAAATCATTAGATAAAATAGTTATAATACTCAGTTCTTCTAAAATTAATTAGCCAACACTTTATGAAATAAGGCCTTAGAAGTATTTCACCCATATTTTATCACACTTAAAGGTCTTACCAGAGGCTGTAGCTAGTCTCTAGGTGTTTCTGCAAGAATTTGAGAAAGGTTTCCTCTTGGGAATGTCATCTTCCAGTCTCCATGAACCCCAACACCATTCAGCCGATCCCCTTGCCTGTGATCTCAAAAACAGAGGGCAAGAGCTGTGAATGCCAGCTCCTACATTTTCTGCCTCAGATTGGCTTCTATTTCTTCTTCTATGCAAGTTCCCTGTCTAAGACATATTCTTTCCACACTTGTACCATTCTCCTGATCCCTCCCCTTCTCCTTCATATTCTTCGGGGTCCAGCTACGTGTGCCTACACCTTTACTCCTTGGCTTCCAAGTAGATTCAAGTTGCCTTGATTAAGAAACAAATGATTCAGTCTACCCTCTAAACTTCAGAGCCTAAAGCCGAGTTTCCTAAAAAAAAATCCTGTGTGCCTTTGTTTCTGCTTCCGACCCCAGCACCCTGGCCTCTGCACAGCTGTGCCTCTTATTACTATTCCATTCAAAGGTGTTCGTCAAGGTCATTGTGGCCTTTCTGTTGCTGCCCTTGTAACTCTGACTCAATCATGTAGCTAGAGTTTTCCTGCCTGGCCCATGGTCAGGACAAATTTCTCTCACCTGCCAGTCCCACAGCCGCTCAGACCCAACCAAGTAAACACAGAGACTTTTATTGCTTACAAACTGTATGGCCGTGGCAGGCTTCTTGCTAACTGTTCTTATATCTTAAATTAATCCATTTCTATAAATCTATACCTTGCCACATGGCTCGTGGCTTACCGGCATCTTTACAGGCTGCTTGTCCTGGTGGTGGCTAGCAGCGTCTGGCAGCTACTCCCTCCGCCTTCCTATTCTTTTTGTTCTCTCTGTTAGTCCCGCCTATACTTCCTGCCTAGCCACTGGCCAATCAGTGTTTTATTAGCAACACATTTGCCATACAGAACATCCCACAGCACAATCATCTTTCTTTGAACTTTCCTCTCCATGGGCTTCTCGGAGATGTCTCCCTCTCCCGCTTCTCTTTCTGAGCTTCTTGTCCCAGATCTTATTTGTTTTTATTTTTAAAAAGAGGAGGGAGCAGGCAGCACAGACTCGCTTCTTTCTAAGCTTTAGTGGTGGGATCTACACTATTGAAATCATGTGTACACTCACCATATTGGTAGAAAACATTGATAGCTAACATATTGGCAGAAATCTCATTTCATTTTAAAGAAAAATGGTGTTCTAATGAAATTGTTACACATAATGTTTTGGAAGAAAGATTTATTTATTTTTATTTTATGTGTATGAATATTTTGTTTACATGTGTATAAGAGCACCCTATGTGTGCAGGCCAGAAGAGAGATCATGTTGCATGAATCCTAAATGGTCTTATAATAAAAACCCGGAGCCAGAGATTGGGGTGAAACCTGAAAGGTCAGAGAAGCAGAGCAAGCCACAGCCACCACTTCTTACCTCACCAACTCCTCATCCTGTAAGAGAGCTGAGTTCCTGTCTCCTCCTGCCTTATATTCCTTTCTCTGCCCAGCCATATCACTTCCTGTCTCAACCTTCCTAGTGCTGGAATTAAAGGTGTGTGCCACCACTGCCTGGGTCTATCTCTCTTTTAGACTGGATTAATCTCATGTATCCATGTGGCCTTGAACTCACAGAAATCCGGACAGATCTCTGCTTCCCCACTACTAGGATTAAAGGTGTGTGACACCACTGTCTGGCCTCTATGTTTAACCCAGTGGCTTGTTCTGTCCTCTGATCTTCAGGCATATTTTATTTGTTCAAAATATCACCACATTTCCCCCTTTTTTGTCTAAAATAATAAAAAGTTATAACTAATACAAGAAAAACTATATGCAATAAGTATAATAACTATATGCAATATGAGGAAAACTATGACTAGATAGTTATAGTTTACAACTCCCTCAGAGACCCAAGAAGGAAATAATATTAACTGAGTAAACAGGAAGTATAAACAAGCGACTTCCAAAAAATGTGAGAAATGACAGAAACAGCTGGCTATCTGGACAGTCAGCCAAGATTCCTCTGCAATGTTGTGGCATCCATCTTCAGCCCACAGGCCTAGCATATCTGACAGACTCATCTGTGAAGCAGGATTTTCTGATGGGCCTTCCTATCTTATCTTGGCAAAGTTCAGCAGTCCTTTATTTTGTGTCCTGCTTGTCCCATTTGGACAGCATACTGTCAGCAGGGAGGCAAGGGCAACTTCTTGCCCAGAAGCTAACTTCCACCACAAAGAAAGTAAACTCCATAAGGAGTTTCTTCAATGCTCATCATCCTCTCTCAAGTAGATTGGTGCTGCCAGGACCAGACATGTCTCATTGATATTGAAGAAAAGAACCTATGCTAATAAAACATCTTAAATGTCATATCCTGTTGATATCTGAAGTGTTTGAAGATGACCTATCTAAAATATATTTCTGTTTGACCTTGAAAACATACCTAGCCTGACTACAAGTTTGATGGTAATAGGTGACTAACTACTAACTTACATTTCTTTATTATCCTAAATAGTTTGTAATAATAACTTTAAGTTTGTTCAAGGACTAGCAATTTGCATTACATTGTTAAATGAGCTATATAGGTACAATACCTTAAACAAGATTAGCAATGTATGTACAGAATGCTCCAACAAAAATAATGTTAACTTTGTATCAATATACAAAGATCCATATCAATGTAAAATATTTAAAACCAGCAGTTGCTTTCTAAAGTAGACTCAATAATCTACCCTTTTATCCTATCATAGCTGTATCCCCCTTTTTTCTTTTCAAAACAAGATTCCTGAATCTGATCTCCTTTGTTCAGCTTTTCTTCTACTTTTTCTTTTTCTTTTTCTTTTAACCATACCAATACAATTTTGTAACCAACCACCCTAAACAATGACAACTATCCATTACACACTCTTGGGAATGCGGGTGTCATGTTCTTAAATTTACTTCCAGCTGTCGGTGAAGGCATCTTTAAGAAATCCTGAAAAGAAAATTTTGAGTTAATTGTCAAGTCCTGGGAGATGTAGCTCTATTATCTGATGTCCAGTCTCTGCGTAATGGGAAAGTGCAGGGCTTGTCTCAAGTCCTGGCTAGAGTAGTCTGTGAGACAGGATCATCTCAGTCAGCCATCTGTGTAGTTGTAACTTTGTAGCTAAAAAGAAACAAACTATCCAAGTAAAGAGAAAAGCCGAAGAGGTCAGAGCTAAGAGCCTTAACTGCTTTCAGTTCGCTAGTCACTCCCTGAAGCAACGACTCTCTGCTCAAAAGGGGAGTTGTCCTTTTATAGAATTCTGTTCTGCCTTCTCATTGGTTGTAAGCCCAACTGCCTAACTGCCTCATCACTACTTGTTCGCCAGACCCTGGCTATGGCTTGTTAATAGCTCTGACCCCTAGGCAACTTTATTTATTAAAATATAACATTTTAATACAAAAGAAAATATCACCACATTTCCCCTTTTCTATTTAAATAAAAGAAAAAAAAAGAAAAACACTTATAATTAACATAAGAAAAACTATATACGGAAGTACAATAACTATATACAATATATACAAGTAATAACTACCTAAACAATATCTAGTCTATTTTTATTTAACAAATTCAGAGAAAATAATTCTATTATCTACCCTAGTGTATCTAATTCACTTTCTATCCTAATTATTCTTCAACTATAACTAAATAATCTTCAACTCCTTCAGAGACCCAAGAAGGAAATAA
>CABHPH010104826.1:0-31847 GCA_902168325.1 Peromyscus nudipes
AAAACAAATGAATGTGAAGGTTAACTTTTCTGGTAACATTCCCAAATGTGGGTGCAAAAATAATCTGGGCACGGAGGAAAGGCAGACAAGACAAGACCAATAAGCAATTCTTTCAATTATATGACTTGTTGATTCCCATTTTACAACTCTTCCCTTAATATTTGAGTGAAATCTATCTCCTTCCTATTACCAATAGCTTTTCTTAATAATTCCATAAAAATTACTACAAAAACAAAACAAAACAAACAAAAAACCTACTTGCTGAATAAAGAAAAAAATCTTATTTTGGGTCAGTCTTTTGTATCTATGGGTTTTATATCCACAGATTCAACAAGTCACATATCAAAAATATTTTGGGGAAAACCCTGTATCCCTACTAAATACATACAATTTTTTTCTTGCTATTCCCCTAAACAACACAGTATAACAATTATTTCCATAGCTCTTACATGATATTTGATATTTTAAGTATTCTAGAATGATATCAAGTATGCAGGAGAATGTATATAGATTCTATGCAAATACAGTAGCACCTCACAAAAGGGACTTCATCATTAATAATTTTGGTATCATAGGCTCTTAGAACCAATCCCCTGCAGATACAAAGGGATGTGTATATGTTCTTTCATTACTAATGCTTCGATATATCTGTATAATAAGCAAGATTGATTTCTTGTTGTTGAATAATATATGCACTCACTAGAGAACTTCTAGAAAGATGCTCAAGTTAGCTGCCCAACATCAGCAGCAAAGCTTCCCTCCAAACCACTGAGGTCAGGACACAAGTGGTTTTGACTCAAACTAAGATTTTAAGGCCAGTTATAAGTAGCAGATTTTTCTGCCTTAGACACAATACAAAAAGAAAACACACTTGAAATGCATTTGTGTTCTGTAAGTGTGACATGCTGTCAGTGACTTCAAATACTTGCTGAAATTCCTCACACTGTCCATCTGACAAGAACCCCTCAGAAGGGTAAGGAACACTGAGCAAAACAGTATCCATACGAAAAGGTCTGCACAACGCTGTGTGGGGTAATTAGTAGAGCATGCTTCAGCACCAACAGTTTACAAACAAACTCTGGCTTAAATACACCAATTAATAATTCATATTTCTCATTTGAAAAAGGTTAGATTGATGCTTCATGCATTCACAATCTTACAAAAGCATCCAGACTTCCTACAACCTAGAATTAACTAATTGTAACAAACACAATCAAAAGGGAAAGACTGCCAGGGCATGACACAACAAACACTGATACAGCATACTTACTAACTGTCCACCTCTATTCTGCCATCCCCAAACAACACCATCCTCTGACACTGGCAGCTGATAAGGGGTCTGTTCCAATGAAAATGAAGTATTTCCTAAGTACGGGGGCTTACTGTGTAGATCCTCACTAAAAATCTGTGCATCTTCTGTCATGTTTTCTGTGGCTGTGTTAGCCCAGAGATAGCCCACTTGGTATCTATCACACCCACCTGCCAGTCCTTCCGAAAGTGCCTGACTTGCTAGCCCTCCCATCGGGTAATAGGAAAATTTATTCAAACAATGAGCATAGAGTTCTTCTGGGATCCTGTGCCAATCCATTTCTGAGGGATTTTCAGATACATTTGGGACATCCTCTGTAGATGATGCAACACAGTCACCACTTGGCACTGTACATTCTTTATTATCTGCTGGGATGGCAGGAATTGCCTGGGGGGCATCACCAGGAGTAGCTGCAGGTATATCCACTTGTATTGAGTCAACATTAATAAAAGAGGAACACCCCTCAGAAGTGTCACATAATGCTATTTTTTTTAAAGTCGCCTCAGAGTTTCCTGAAAAATGTTTCTCTCCATTTAAAGTGAATTCTTTAACTGTAGATTGGGCATTTCTTCTTTTCATGTGACATGGGCCTAAGCAGTCAGTGCTGTCAGGATCAATACTGTCTTTATCCAAACAAAGTCTCTCTTTCTCTTCTTTGCATGTTACTTTTTGTTTGCTCAGTTCTGATGCATTGTTACCAACAGCATTAGAAACTTCTTTAATTGAGTCAGAGTTAATGAAATGCAGTTCTGGGCCTTTGTCACTATTAACCCACTCCTTGGCATGTGACGCTGGACTGCGGTTTAAAGGGGGCACGAGAGTAAGGTCTGGGTGTCCATTCACTCCATCAGTTTTGTAACTATTTTCAATCTCATTAGTTTCACAAACAGGATCTGCTGCTGTGTCAGAACCAACGCAAGTTACCGTGTTCCCACCGGGCACGACTTTACACTTAAGAACACTTGTTTCCCACTGAAAGATTGTTTCAGCATCTGACTTGGCATTTTCTATGTCCTCCTCACTGATCTCTCTATAACTAGCCTTCTGTGGTACCTTTTCAGCCTTTTCTAGTACATAGGGCCCATTAGATTGGTTATATACTGCACCAACTAAGCTCTTCACATGTCCTTTATCTCCTGTGTTACCATGTAGAGCTGTTTCCCTTGCTTCAGAATCAGCACAGGTTAAAATGAATGCAGGGGGTGTTTCTGGGCCCTGAAGAGGTCTGGAGTGATCATGAGACTTGTCACTTGGTATTCTTTGTGAAAATTCAAGCTTCAGCAGATCTGTCTTCTGGACCACCCCTTCTGTGTCTGGTTCACATTCCACTTGAGTTAAATCATGGGCCTCTGTCTGAGCCTTGTCTGCCCTACTACCTACACAGAGGTCTGCCTGATACCAACATTCCAACTCCCTCTTGCAATGGCTCTCGGTCTCTAAAATGCTCCTTCTAGCTTCATCTAGATAAGCAGAACCGTTTTCAGAACACAAGAATATCTCACCTCTGTTTGCCCGCTGGACACTTCCAGTTTCCAGACTGCCATCCCCCAGATGATGCTCCTTCATTAGCACTGGCTCCCCTTGGGGTATAGGATGAGGGCCATCAGGTTTGCTCAAGGCAACTTCTCTGAGATTAGCATGAACTGGGAGATGCTCATTACCTGAACGCTCTGAAACTAGCCTTTTGGGGCTTAAATTAATCTTATCTAGATCAAAGGAAAGGATCCTACCTGGCCTGTTAACACTGATGTGAAAATAATCATTGCCTTCTAATAACTTTTCAGAGTCAGGCTCTCTTTCCATTTTAGAGTTTAAACTTTGGCCAGCACTAACTGTTATAGCCTCAGGTTCACCATTCCCATCAACATATGAAATGTCATTAAGTAAATTAACAAGTGAATCATCCACCTGACTTCCTATTCCTGAAGCACTGCTCTCTCTTTCTTCAGATCTAGCACTCGAACACTTTAATGAGTCACTGCCTATGTTAATATTTAATTCAGGGAGTAGGCCAGTATTATGTAATGTACGATGTTCTGTGTGATCTTTAGGGAACTTGGCACAAACTTTTGTCCTTAGAGACTCAGCTTGCAGGTCACCGATGTGTGCTTCATCAGATGGATCAAGGTCCACCAAAATATCAGAACTACATTCACTTTTCTCGATACAGGCTTCATTTGTTTCACAGGGGTGTAGGACATCCTGGGGTAACAGTTCTTCATGCTGCAGCTTTAACTCTCCTGCCCTCTGTACGGCATTTGAGGCGGCATATTCTCCCCTGTTATCTAAGGGCCAATCCACTTGGAAAACTTCGTAAGTGACAGCTGAATGACATTCTTCTGCAGCTGCTACATACATGGGAGTGTACAGTTCCTCTTCCATGTTCAAGCAGTCCAGATCTATAGCACAAATACTGTAAAATTTGCTCTCCCTTGAATTCTTACAGTGTTTGTCACCAACACAAATATGGCTTTTACTTTGCAACTCTCCAGCAGAAACATCTACAGAGTTATTCTCATTAAAACTACTGATTCGAACATTTAGTACTTTTTCTTTCTCTATTAAAGAGTTTTTACAAGTGGCCAAGTAACACTGCAGATGGTCACTTACAAAAGTTTCCTCCTGCTGGTCAGAAGGCATGGGCACATGTGAGGAAGGCTGATCATCCTCAGAACAAGCCTGTCCATCACTACTCGCACACAGTGGGTCACTGACAATCTCAGAATTCTCTTCAATAACAACATTATCTAAATTCTTGTCACCCTCATCTAAATTTTCAGACCCATGAAAGAACTCATATGTGGGAGAGGAATTAGAATTCAGTGACTGCTTTGATCTATGATCCTGTTTGTGCCCAGACCTTGTAAAAACTCGAGTCCACACAGTGACACCAGCGGGTGCTCGGCTGGGTCCATTTTCCACATTGTGAAGCTCCTCACCTTCAAGGGTATCAAATAATGAAGATAAAGTTTTACTTATCTTGTTCTCCGGTTTCTTCTCTTCCACAGATTTTTGTAACAGGCCGATTCTCTCATTGTCATTGTCACTACTTAATTCTTTGCTGAAGCAACAGCCCATATCGAAAGTTCAAAAACTCACATCACAATGCTTGTCCTTTTCTGAGCTTCTACAAATACAACTCACACTAACTTGCTATCGTTTCTGAAAAGAAGCCAACACACAGTACCAAAAATAACTCCTTGCACAGCAGTCACATGTTACTGCCACTCAAATCCAAATCCTAATGACAACAGAGCCCTGCCTGGCATTCATCAGACTCCTTGTGCTGAAATCCAAATGGCACATGGAATGTAAAGTGGAGAACAGCAGCGAGGGGGAGGGGGCATAAATATACATGGGGCTTTTTCTTATTTTCATAAACTCAAATCTTAAAAACAACTCAAGTCTTCGTTTTTTCAGTGTTTCGGTATCTCCTGGATTTTATTTCATAAGACAGTGGCCACTGAAGAATTCCCTTTAAAGAAAACAACACCAGTAACTCCAGCATTTACAGCTACTAGACTGCAAGGGAACGCAGTGGGTGAGGGTGCTTGCTGTGCAAACCTGAGACTTGAGTTCAGTGCCTGGATGGAACGCCGACCTGCACGTTTGCTGTGGCACAGGTACACTTGCACTCTTACTTACACACACACACACACAATAATAAGAATACATTTTACATGCTACAGCTACTTAAAAGTTTAATCTTGCCAGGCGTGGTGGCACATGCCTTCAATCCCATGAGGCAGAGGCAGGTGGACCTCTGAGTCTGATGCCAGCCTGGACTACAAAGTGAGTTCTAGGACAGCCAAGAAAGAGAAAGACAAGAAAAAGACAGAGAAACCCTGTCTCGAAAAACAAAAAAAAAAAAAACAAAAAAAAAAAAACAAAAAAAAGAATTCTCCTAAAAGCACTATATACTGCTAAAAATATTTAAACTGTAAAATACTGGTCTAAAAGCAGGCAGTTGTCATTTTTAAACCAAATGCAAGTATTGGCTATTTTCAGACCATCAAGCTTTCTGACTGAGAGCCTACTTATTCAATATGCAGATATGTAGTAATTAATCTAAACATTCACTCAGAAACAATATCATCAAAAGGCATAATTTGCTGATGAGTGGGGTGGGGTGCAGGAGATTATACCACAGCCTTGCATAAGCACTCTCCCACTGAGCTATATCCCAAGACAGTTCCTTTGGTTAAGTTCTCTTATCTTGTTATCTTTAAGTAGTTTTAAAGGATTATTTCTAATTGGGCCAGTAAGATGGCTTAGTAGGTAAAGGCAGTGGCTGCCAAGCCTGACAATCCAAGTTTGATCCTTGGGACTAACACTGTGAAAGGAGAGAACTGACTCCCCAATTTGTCCTCAGACCTCTACACACACGCTATGACACGTGCATACATGTGTGTGTACATATACATATAAGGAATAATTAAATGTAATGAAATGCTTAAGATCATTCTGAAATAATTCAGGTTTTATTGAGTTGTCTATAGTTTAGTGCATAAGAAGAATCAAATTTCCATTTGATTAGCAAAGACATGGCACTTCCCAGAAAAACAAGCACTTCCACTAATATTACTTGTCCTTACACATTTCTCAAACAGCATCTTTGCTCATTTATGTTGAAATGCAACAGAATCATTACAACAGAAAATGGCCCTGAGGCCAAAGTAGTTCCACTAAGAACATTGAGGCAACTTGGCTGCAGGAAGGTAGTAGGATTTAGACCCTGAACCCTTGCTTCTTGCCTCTCCTGCTAGGATGACAGTCATTGGCAACCACACCCAGTTGATACAGTATTGAGGATCTCTCCCTACAAGGGAGGCAAATCCTCTATCAACAGAGCTATATATTCAGCTGTTTCCTTATTCTCTTATTACTTAGGATTTGATTTGCATACTCTAAAAACAATCATCAAAATGTAAAGCTAGTCATATACACACACAATTAACGGAATTCAGACGAACTGAGAACACTATCATGAATGCCTGAGAATAAATGAATATATCTGACGCTTGCACATGAAAGAGAGACAGTATCAACACACCACACTCAAGAGCACAGTGTCAAGTGGGTCCTCCTTCTGAGACACATCTACATTTTTCTAATTTTTTTTTAACAATACATATTTGGGATCATGCCATATCTGGCACTCTTGGCTGTGGCTAGACAATCTGTGATAAATCTAGAAAATGAATTACCTGAGTCAAAGCTGGGATGGAGCTTGTTTGAGAAGTGGTTTGCGATATAGGACCATTCATCTGTAAAATTGAAAGCATCAAAAACTCCATCATTCTAACATAAAGAAAACATAATTTCAAACCATAGTAATTAAGTAAAACCAAACTCATTTTTAAAAAAATGCATGTTTTTACATAGCAAAGGAAATTTATGAATAAGTATATTCAGGAACAGAAGAGCCTTGAAATGTATAATTTTTGAAGTTTTAGGTAAATTTCTGGTAGTTTCAACTGGGGTGATTTTAAAAAGCTACTTTTCCCAATACTACTTAGAAACTTCAAATATTATTGCTTCACAGGATTCAATTTCTTTTTCTTTTTTCTTTTTTTTTAATTTTTGTTTAGGTTTTTTGAGACAGGGTTTCTCTGTGTAGCCCTAGGTGTCCTGGAACTCACTCTGTAGACCACCAGGCTGTCCTCGAATTCAGAGATTGAATTCACCTGCCTCTGCCTCTTGAGTGCTGGGATCAAAGGTGTGTGCCATCACCACCCAGCTGGGATTAAGTTTTAAAAGACTGATTATTTATATATACACTCATGTATATATTTGCAATTGTGTGCAGGTACCCTCAGGGGCCACTAGATGGTCTGAAGCTGCAGTTACAAGAGGCTATGAGCTGCCTAGGGTGGGTGCTGGGGACTCTTAAACATTGATCCATCTTTCTAGTTCAGGATTAAAATTCAAAGGTAGCCAAAACAAAAAGTATAATAAAATCCTAATTAACTCTTCAAATATACTTTACTATAATGCCTGTGATGTTAGTAAGCTGTTTAGTTTTAAAGCTATTTTATGTGCATCTGGGTGATTTGCATGCATGGATGTCTATGTACCACATGCATGCCTGGTACCAATGGAGGTCAAAAGATGGGTCAGATCCCTTGGAACTGGAGTTATAGATGGTTTTAAGTCATGATGTGGATGCTGGGAACCAAACCCAGGTCCCCTGCAAGGGCAAAAAGTACTCTTAATTATGGAGCCATGTCTACAGCCCACATTTTCTTTTATTATTTATTATTTGTATGTTTAGATATGTTTACAACATGTGTGGGGGTGGGTGTCACAGTGTGCATATGAAGTCAAAGAACAACTTTCACGAATTGCTTCTCTCCTTCCACTGTGGAATATGGGAATCTAATTCAGACTGTCGGGCTTATGTGATAACTGCTTTTACTCACTTACTGGCCCCAAATTGCATTTTATTGATACAAAGCTTTAAGTACCTAAAGTCACAGGCGTCTTTTGTTTTCTGTATCACCTAGTAGTACAGTGGTTCTCAAAGTCATGATCCCTTTGGGGTGGCATATCCATGATTCACAATAGCAGCAAAATTATAGCTATGAAGTAGCAATGAAAAAATTTTATGGTTGGGGGTCACCACAACATGAGGATTATTAAAGGGTCGCAGCTTTAGGAAGGCTGAGAACTACTGACCCAGTACTTTTAGTTCTGCTACTAAAGCTGCACAGTTTCAGAAGGACAGGGTTCAGTCTGAAATACTAGAGCTTGCTGTTTGAGGGAGTTGCAGAACATCTTTCACTACTTTCTTAAGTACACCATAAAACAAGCTAACTCTCCTTTGAAAATAGGTCGCAAGGCCCTCATTCCAGAGGGCGTCCGGTCTGTTACTAGAGACAGCAATGTCACACACAGATGCCAAGACAAACCTGAGCAGGCCTAAGTTCCTGTTAATACCATCATATTACACCATCTTTGTACAAGTGTGCTTCTGTTATCAGATGGAGCACAGTTTGCTCTGTAGGTCTTTACCTCTAAATAAATGTGTCTCTCTCTTTTGTTATTGTTGCTGTTTTTCTTGTTTTTCGAGACAGGGTTTCTCTGTGTAGCTTTGGCGCCTTTCCTGGAACTCACTTTGTAGCCCAGGCTGGCCTTGAACTCAGAGATCCACCTGGCTCTGCCTCCCAAGTGCTGGGATTAAAGGCGTGCGCCACCACCGCCCGGCAAATGTGTTTCTCTTAATGTAGGGATCTCAGTCAGGAACACTGGATAAATAAGAAGTCCTTTTGCCTCTGTAAAACTGTTATTATTTGATACACTTGTTCTAACAATCTTCTTACATCCAATGTAGAGTTCTAGATCAGAAAAAGAAATGGATGCCTCCCTCCACCCCCCCCACAACACCTACCAGATGAGAGCTATCCTTGCCCTCCTGGACTCGCTGTGCCTGCGGTTCAGCCACAACTTTAGTGTCCTGATCAGAAGTCATGGGCTCCACTGGAGAAGTATAATGCTAACCTCAGGACGCTGGAAAAGGACAGAGAGTGAAAGGGTCACCTGAGAAGTACGATTTTGTTGTTTTAGTTTTGAGATGGTCTAACTCTGTAACGCAAGCTAGCCTAGAACTCATTATATAGTCCAGGCTGCCTCAACTCACTGGAATCTTCCTGCCTCAGCTTCCCCAATGCTGGGATCCCTAGTACGAGCCACTACACCCAGCATTATGCCTAATTCTTAAAGTAAAATTACTAAGTCTGAAAATGCTTGAATCTTCTAGAATATTTGTTAACCCTTCTGGATTCCAAGTAGTTTAGAAACATCTGCCCAGAACACTCATGTTATTCACTGAGTCCTTAGCAAGTTTCTCCTTCAGACCAACCAGGTGAAAGTGACAGCAGAAAACTTGGAAACTGTGTGCTAACACAGAAAAGCCCAGGAATTAATCTTAAAATGTAAAATTGAGGAGTTACTATTCAAGGCACATGAGGAATATTCATAGCTTGAGAGTAAAAACCAAATAAACTAATTTCAAAAATGGCCAAAGAATTAAGCACCACCCTCCTTCAATGGAAAATGACAAACACACATACTTAGACATTCAAATACCTCACTAACCATCAGGGAAACGCTAATTAAACCCCCAGAAAGATACCACCATGCACCTGTTAGGACAGCTATAAAAAGACAAGCGACAACAAGTGTTGACACGGGTGTGGAGAACAGAGAATGCTGCTGGGAGGACCTGTGCGGCCATCACTGAAATGATAGAGAGCTTTCTCAAAAATTTAAAAATAAAACTTCTACACTACATGATCCAGCACTTCCATTTTTTGGTACATAACCAAAGTAAATGCAATAAGCTCCTCGTGAAGACAGCCTATGCTCACTCCAGCATCTCCCACCCTAGCCAAGATACAGACATAACTGAGAGAATCCCCGAATAAATCTTGTTATTTGTCGAACATAAATGAACAGATCAATCCGGGAGGTGTCTGGCTAAGGAAAAAAAAAGCAGGCACCAGAAGTTGAATACTGTATGAATTCACGTACAAATACAATCTAATTAAACAAACACAGAGAGAAACAGAGAATGGTAGTTTTCAGGAAATGGGAAGGAGAAAGAAGATAGGAAGCCACAGGTCAAAGGGCACAACAGTGCAGTGATCTAGGATGATGAAATCTCCTGATCTAATACAACATAGGGCTAGCAATTATTGTGCAAAAAGTCTTCTGTGAAAGTAGATATCATATGCTCTTGATGTAAACTTCAAGGTAACAATGTGAGATGACTGATTACAAGAACCATTTCATCATGTATACCTCAGGGACGTATATGCTAAGAAACTAGAAAACTACAGAATCTACCAACTCCAAAAATAGAAATTATTTTCATGAATCCCAAATTTATATTTTTAGAGTTTTTGATTGGTCCTATTGATTTATCTTCACTAAGAACAACAGTTGTGGGTCAGGGATGGTAGAACATACTTTTAAACCCAGCACTCAAGAAGCAAAGGCAGGAGAATCGTGAGAGAGAGAGAGAGAGGGGGGGGGGGGAGGGAGGGAGGGAGGGAGAGAGAGAGTGCGCTACATTAAAGAATAATTGCAAAGGAAGTGATTTCACTAGAAAGAAACTGAAAATACTTGAGTACAGTTGTACAAACACTGGAGGATTCGGGAAACACTCTCAACACTAGACAATAAACTTCTCATATAATACCTCATCTAACTTTCAAAAATGACTTAGGAAGAAACAACTTTCATGACTTTTATTGTGAGGCTTCCTAAGCATTCAGTTCTGAACTGAAGGCATTTCTTCTTTAATGCTTCACAAATAAGATGAAGAGCTCAATGTCAGCCAGGTGCCTTTTCAGTCACTTCTGAAAACAATTACCAGAAGGCCAAAAAGGAGAGAGAAGGGAGGAAAATATAAAAGTAACTTGTTTTTGTTTCATTAAGTACCGGCACAGATTTTTCCCCTTATTACTATTTTAAGTTAGCACACAATGTAATGGGTTTCATCACAGCATCTTCACATACCTCTTTATACTTTGTTCTCACTCATTCCCTCTCCCTCATCCTCTCCCATGTCCAGTACCCTCCAGTTGGGTTCCCTTTCTTCTCCTAGTTAATCCCAAGTTATGCTGTATTACTCATATTCCATTTCCCTAGTTTCCATCTCCCTAGATATCTTCATCTCCTCTCATGATCCTCTTTCTAGTTATGTGACTGCCATTCACATATATGAATATATGTACACAAACACAGGAGGGAGGGAGGGACGGAAGGAAGGGGAGACATCTTTGAATGTAGGTTCCATAGGAGAGAAAATGTGGATGTCTTTGAATTTGGTTTATTACAATTAACATGATTTTCAGATGCATCCATTTTCCTGCAAATGTCTTGATTTCAAGAATAAAATTCTGTAGGTCATTTTCTAGATTGGCTACCTGTTGATAGTTATCTAAGCTGCCTTCATTTCCTGACTATTATGAATAGTGCAGCAATGAACATGGACAGGCAAATACACATAGTAGTAGTCTTAGCTTTTTGGGAATTTCCATAAGCGATGCACAAGTTCACATTTCCACTAGCCCTGTCCCCATATCCTTGCCAGCATTTGTTACTTGTCTTTCTTTTATTCTTTAATTTTATTTTACGTGTATGAGTGTTTTGCCCGTATGTATGTCTGTGCCTAGTGCCGTGGGGGCCAGAAAATGATGTCAGATCCTCTGGAACTGGAGTTACAGTTGTGAGCTGCCATGTGGGGGCTGGGAATTGAACCTGGATCCTCAGGAAGAGCACAGCCAGTGCTTATAAATCCCTGAGCAATCTCTCCAGCTCCATCATTTGCTTCCTTGATGATAGCCATTCTGACTGGGAAGAGATGGAATCTCAAAGCGGTTATAAGTGCATTTTGCCAATAGCTAAGGATGTTGAAGGCTTTTCACCTCTATAATGCTTCTCCCTATTCTCAAAAACCTGGTTCTAATTTCCAATACTCTTACTAATGAAATTATTCGATGATCAAAAGCAATTTCAGCCAGGCATGGTAGCACAGACCTTTAATCCCAAAGCTTGGGAAGCAAGAGACAGGCAGCTCTACAAAGCAAATTCTAAACCAGCTAAGGCTGCAAAACAAGTTCCTGCCTCAAAAGATAAACGAAATTTAAAAATAAATAAATAACAAGCAATCTCAGAAGGGTAGTATTAGAATACATGTGCTATGAGGGTGGCAGGGAAACACTAGGGAGCAGAAAAGTTTTAAGAAGGAAATAAGGAAACAGAGGAGAGGGTTGCCGGGGAGGTCAGCCAAAACTAAGGATCTATGAAAAGTTTCTCAAGGAAAGCTGATCCTTGGTAAACTAATTTAAAAATAAGGGGTAGAACTGTGGTATCCTGCACAGGTGGATAATCTGACCCCCAGAGGCCATAGGTCATTAAATGAAGAACCCAGTGACTCCCCGGCCCCCAACTGCCCTCCCCCACACACTATGTTGTTGGTCAGGAAGATTGGAGAACACCAAATATTATAGGCAACTGCCACAGTGGCTGACTGTTCACCAGGACTAGACAGCCATATTGCTGAAGACACTACATGATCTGGTTGTAGGTCATAGAGAAATCAAACTGGAACTGAGATAAAAAAAAGCTTTCTCCCTGAGGGCTAACCTTCATAGTGCCAGTAGGCTATGCAGGCTGCTGGGGGAGAATTATCACCAACAGTCTTACTCTGAGGTGGATCTTGCATGGTATATTATCAACCTGTTAAGCAGAGTGTGCCCTACAAGTACAACAGAGGTACATCTGTTATGGGGGCAACCAATCTCATTCTGGCTGATATTGAGACCCACTCCACTGGGGGGAATTCACTTCTGGTCTCATTTAATCTGGTCAAAAACTGAGACTATGGAAGTCATCGGCCCTGGTGAGGGAGCTACTGCTGTTGTTTTACTAAACAGATATGATATGCCCATCAATATGATATGCCCATCAATTTGCCTTCTAACTAACTAGGCTTGCGTCCAAAAGCTGTCAATTTTGGCTTGAGAAACTTCTGCTGCACAGTGGGCAACAGTAACTGCAGACTCACAACTGGTCAGAGTGACCAGAGTACCTGCTGCATGCTCAGCCATAAGTGGGACATCTACAGTCACCTACCCCAAGGCTCAGGGAGTTTAAAGAATGTAAGAACCACAAGAAAGAAAATAAGTTTTGGAATGTTCTCTGCTGGGCATGACACAGCCACTACACTCTTGAGCCCACAGCAGTTGTGATTATGGTACAAGATTGGGGCCATCAACCTGCCATAGTGGGAGAGCTCATGAGGCCCCATGACTCCCTAAGGATTGTAGCTCAAGCTGGCTTTGACCTTGCTATGTATGGAGTTAAATGACTTCTGATTCTCCCATTCTCTATAAGCTAAGATTGCAGGCATGCCCCACCATGCCCACTTTATGCTGTGCTGGAAGTTTAACCCAGGACCTTGTATACGCTAGACAAGTACTCTACCACCTTAGCTACATCCCCAGCCCTAAACATGAACTTTATAAAAGTTATATAGGTTATTCTGAATCACCTGAGCAAGGAAAAGCTATTCAGCACCCCCCCCCATTCAACCCCTCCAAAACAGTGAAGAAGTTGGAGGGAGGGCAGCTCTGCTTTAAGTGTGTGAATATGTATGGACATGTGTATGTAGGTACACACATGGAAGGCAGAGGAGAATATCAAGTGTCCTGCTGAGTCACTCTTTGTCTCATATCCCTGAGACAGAGTCTCACAGGAACTTGAAAGCAGGGTGGCAGCCAACCCTAGTGATCCACAACGCTGGAGTTACAGATTGTGAATGCTATGTCCAGCTTTTTATGTTGAGTGCCTAAGACTTACTCAGATCCTTGTGCAATAAGTGTTCTTACCAAGACATCTCCCCAGGCCAATAAGGTCAATTCTGAAGGGCAGATTTTAAGTATGACAGGACAGATGAAAAGTGTGCAAAGATAACAGAATGCAAAAGGAAGCAGCACAGGGCTCCAGTGTACAATCAGGGCGTGGGCAGTCGTCCCATCTAACCCTGCTAGCCTCAAGCCTGACAGCAGAGAATGGGTCAACCTCCGGAGACCCCTATCTCCTGCAGGTTCTGCTGCTGCAGAAGCAGAACCCTGAGGCTCCAGAGAACTATGGCTGTATCTCACAGAGCGCCCAAGTCCATCTGTATATCTCAATGCTGTCTGCTCCCCTGATTTCCAAAGCACTCAAGAGTCAGCCCCAGAGTGTACAATCTGGGGGAGGAGGGGAGAACCTGCGCAGCTCAGCTCACAGGCTACAAAGTTAAGTGTGGCCATCAGAGGCTCCTGGCACGCAAACAAGAGAAGCTACTGAAGTGAAGACTGCAGTGACAGACACTTGACACTTGTCTAGCATGAGCTCGACACTAACATAAATTGTAAGAAAGAGTCTCCAAGTCTAACCGACACCACCCACCCACCATGAAGAATCCAATTTTGGAGAACTCAGAGAAAAATTACTCCTACAGGCCATTTTTGGCCTCTCTTTCCTTTTTACTATACTTTGAATAGCATTTTAAATTTAAGTGCTATTCTGTCTTTTTTCTCCTGCTTTCTTGTATTTATTTAATCCTTTATTACTTTCATTGCTGGGCTAACTTTTACAAACTCTTCTTCTTGCCTCTTTCATTTATTTTAGCTATGCTTCTCCAGCCCCTTCTCTAATCATTTACTTTCCTCACTTTTAACTGAAATCACTTTAATTGACTTTAACTGTGTTTCTGTACCTTGTTCAGTTTGGTTTTTGCTGCTACAGTACTTTATTTTCTTCTCTGAATGGTACTGAGCATGGAGCAGGCTGCTCGAAGTTGGGGAGATGGTTCAGTCAACGACGTACTATTAGTTTAGCACTGAGTACAAGTATGAGTTCAGATCCCCAGCATCCACATAAGTTAGGTGCAATGGTACATGCCAATAATCCCAATATTGGGGAGGCGGCAACAGGAAGATGACTTGCCTGAGGCTTGCTGTCTAGCTACTCTAGCCTAATCACTGAGCTCCAGGTTGAGTGTGAGATTCTGTCTCAAAAGAAAAAAGTTGATACGACACTCAATGTTGACCTTTGGCTTACATACACACACACACACACACACACACACACACACACACACGTATAGATGTGCACCACATACGCACAAATATGTGCATGTATACAAATACACAGCACACAACAGCATAAATACACAATGGAAGAATAGGCTGCTCAGAAGACATAAGATACTAAAGATGCAGAGTGATTCCCAGCACTCTGTAAACTAGGTGTGGTGGTACCAGCCTTTACTACAACCCAGAAGATGGAGGCAGAAGGATTTGAAATTCAAGGTCATCCTTAGCTGTCTTGCAGGTTTGGAGCCAGAATGAGTACATGAGACTCAACATTTGAAAAAAAAAATGTTTACAGGGCCATTAACACCAAGTAGGTTGATTCCTCCTACCCCCAAAGAAGTTCATTATTTGAGATGAACCTGGGACGTCTTACTATGAAAGCAAAGAATCTATTCAAGATAAGTGGGGTCACACTGCAAGAGTACTAAAGCCACAGCAGAAGTGGTAAGGGTCTCGACTGTATATAAAATATGGTATCTAAAAACCCCCGAAGGCTAAAAACATCACCTCTATATCTATAGTGCCTGCCTCTGGAGTCTGTTAGGATACCAATTCATTATCCTATAGATTATTAAGGGAAAGTCATGCACTCCACCTCCCCTAGATGAATCACATTTCATAATGACAAAAGAGTTATCAAAGGAAGAAAAGCCTCAGTTAATGGAGAAGGAATGATTTTTTTAAAAAAAATCAAAATATTCAAAATTTAGTGCTGGGCATAGTGGCACAACAACTGTAATTTCAGCCTTCAGGAGTCTGAGGCCAGAAGACCAAATTCCAAGTCAGCCTGGACTACATTAGTGAAACTAGAACAAACCAACCAACCAACCAACCCAACAATAATGGCAACATCTCACAGAAGAAGGAAGGTGGTCATCAATGTCAGACAAAAATGGGGACTGCAGAGCTGATGAAAACGTCATAAATGGCAAATAAGATACTGACTGGGGCCATTTTTCAGTTTTGTCCCTGAAATAGGAACTCTAGGCATTGTTTTCTTGATGTGATACAACAGTACCATCTGTGAGGCACTTTTGCAAAAACTAAAACCATGATATTTAATCAAAACTCTAGATCTGATTCCCAATTTAAAGAGAATACCAAGGAAATTCATGTCAAATAAGACAAAGCCATCAGCTAAATGCAAAATGTGGAGCAAGAAAATGACCTCATTCCTAAACTAAATACAACGCATTTTATAAGGGAAGAAAAAATATACAAACTACAAAAGTCTTCACCATAATAACCTAATGTAATGTGAGAACTGTTCAGATTTTGAGTCAAATTCAAAATTTCATCTTGGGTACAGGAAAAAACCCTTAACATTACATGGAAAAAAAAAAGGTATTACAGAATGATAGTGATTTTATTGAATTTAATCAAGGTGTTCCAGTTCTGTCCATTTGAAATGGCCTAGTCTATAGGAGACATAAACCAAAATCCTTTATTCATGGGGTATGGTGACACTACCCTAACAGACTTGCTATTTGGGAGACAAAATTGGGAGGGTCACCTGAGGGCATGAGTTCAAGACCAACCTTGACTACAGTAAGGACTTATTCTATAAATAAATACATAAACAGCCTGTGGAATGAAATATACATATACATCTATGTTGTGGTTTGAATGTGAAATGTCCCCATAGACTCATGTGTTTGGAAACACTTGGTCCCCAGCTGGTGGCACTGTTTTGAAAGGTTATGCAACCCTCAGGAGGTGGAGCCTTGCTGGAGGAAATGAGTCACTGGGGGGGCAGGTCTTAGGATTTTATAGCTTAGCCCCACTTATTGCACCCTCTCTGCTTCTAACCTTGGATGCATATGACTGATCTGCCTCCTGATACTACTATTGTGCCTTTCCTACCAAGAAGGAATTCCTTTATGGTCTCAAATTGTAAGTCAAAAAATCCTCCCTTCCTTTAGTTACTTGTTAGGCAGTTTGTCACAGGAATGGGAAAAGACAATCTGGAATTTGCTTTTTAAATATGCTAATACAGTTTAAAGGAAAAAAAGAAAAAAGAAAAAAGAAACAAATCCACAGGATGGCAGCAGGTCAGTGGCTGCTGAAACTAGCTAGACAGGTCCCAATACTGTCCTCTTTATCTTTGTGTATTTAAATCTAGTCAGAAAAAAATAAGCACACACATATAACTTGGATATATTACTGATACTCACTTAAAACAGCATGTTTATTTATACTTAAAATGTGTCCTGATGAAATAAAACGCATAAACCATTTTATGAACAATGGTTGTGTTGGCTTTAGCCATAAAAGAAAATAAGACATTTAACTACAGAAAAGCAGAAACTAGTACAATCAATTGCAACTTTTAAAAAAATTAACAAAACCAGCAAAGTAAAAGAAAAAAAAGCATGATATAAAATGATAGACGGCAAAGTCATAACTAGATTTTTTTTTAAAAATTCACTTGTAATTATTTTAAAAAAAGAAACTAGGAACAAACCAAGTGATTAACATATGATTAAAGTTATACTTCTTACACAGTGCACAGAAGTGAGCACTGTAGCAAGGATACAACAGTACAACTCGGCTCACTGATGCTTCCTCCAGTATCACTCAAAAACAAATGGCTGACTACAGTGCTGGACAGGTACTCTACTCCACCATCAGTACTTATACAATGACTTAAGTATAACATTTACTTAGGCCTCTTCTCAGTCTCATGACTGGGACCAACAAGTTAAGGGTTGGAACACAAGGGTAGTAAGCACAAGATGCTACTAGACAGGCACAGACTCCAAGAACTCCAACTTTCAGAATAAAAAAAGTTAAACGAGGGGCTAATGAGATGGCTCAGCGGAGGCGTTTGAGCACAGGCCTGATGACTTGAGCTTGATCCTGGGATCTCATAAGGTGGCAGAAAAGAATGGACTCCAGAGAGCTGTCCTCACTTCTCCACATGCACCCTGGCATGGGTGGGGTGCCCAGGCCTGTGGGCTCATGGATGTGCATGTGCACATGTATGTGTGTGTGTGTACACACAAAAAAATAAATTTTGCAAGTTAAAAAAAAACAGTAAATGAATATTCAACTAGGTAAGTAAACAAATTTCCCTGAGTAAGAAAAACAGGCTATCCACAACTTCAGACCTGCCCTAAATACTGTATGGATCCCTGGGGAATCGATTTTAAAGTCAAATTGTTCTTACTTTTAATGTCCAAATGTATTTTGTAAGTGAGACAATTTACCTACTAGCCTTTGGCTTCTTTGAAACTAAATAAATTCACCAGGGGGAACATTGTCAAAGCAGCTATAATGAGTTATTAAAAACACAACTGCAGCATCTTCGGGCTGGAAAGGCTATTTCTTGGTGACATTCACTTTCTATTTCTAGAGCTGTAAGGAAGTAAGATAGGAGAGGAACTGGAATGTCTCATTCATTTGTTCCGTGTTGCTAGATCTTATTCTCTATGGATGTCAGCATCACTCTGACATCCTGAAAATGTGTATTTTGGCTTCACGCACACAAAAGTAATTGTGGGGTTCCTCAGGAAGGCAACTCTGCTTCATTTACCTCACACAGATTACACACAGAATTCATCTTCAATAGTGGAAATATTTACACAGCAAAAGTCTGCTATCGCTGGGAAGGCTGCTACTCTAGATTTTTTTTCAGACTTAGTATCTCCATAATAGCCTCTTCAATGAGTATTCTTTATAGTAAATGTGTCACTCAAGGATACTGGCAGATGAAAGCAATAACGCCAATCTTAGTACACTCCTTGTTTAATTGTACATCTACACTGGCACCCAGCACTGGCACACTCCTAAGCAGATGCTGCCAGCAAACTTCAAGACTGATTATTTTAAATTTCCTTTTATGCATACACACCTGTGCTTCTACTGAAAAGGCCAATGGTGAGAAAATTGTGATTTTACTTACTTATTTTTGCCTGCATGTATGTCTGAGTGAGGGTGCCAGATTCTCTGGAACTGGCGTTACAGACAGTTGCGAGCTGCCATGTGGGTGCTGAGAATTGAACCCAGGTCCTCTGGAAAAGCAGCCAGTGCTCTTAAACCACTGAGCTATCTATCCAACTCAAAAGGGTGTGATCCCTGTCCCCCATCAAAGACAGGGTTTGTCTGTGTAGCCCTGGCTGCTCTGGAACTTGTTCTGCAGACCAGGCCGGCCTTGAACTCACAGAGATCCACCTGCCTCTGACTCTTGAGTGCTCGACCTTTAAGGGTATGTCTTTTTGTTTTGTTTTGTTTATAGTTTGAGTTGTTTTTGCTGAGGGTTGTTTTTGCTGTTGATAAAATCAGACAGGGTCGATAAAATCAGACACAAGATACAACAATTTATTAGCAAAATCTGACTGGAAAGGTATCTATTCACAAGAAATATATCAAATAAAATTGTATTTTTAAATGTTACAGGAATAAAAATCGAATTTAGAACTTATGTACTGATCACACAGACACACATTTTAATAGCTATGACTGCTTTTATGATATACTGTCAGGTCCCAAAGAAACCCGGGACAAGTTTCACTCAGTACCTGTGGCTCCCCCAGCACTTTCCACCCTGGCCCTATCCCAAACCTTTCCAGTCCAGAGGCTGTGCTTGTTTCCCCAGCTTCTAACTTCTAGAGACTCAGCCATTTTGGTTGGAGGCCCTCTTGGGCTCTTGGTCTGTGGCCCCTCTCTTGGCCCACTTGGTCTCTCTTCTCCTCCTCTCTCCCCCTCCCATGGCTCATTTACTCTGGACCCTTCCAGATGCCTCTGATTGTTCTCTCCCTTGAATCTACAATAAAACCCTTCTCCTCAACTTCAATAAAATGTACAATAAAACCCTTCTCATTTTCACTCACTTCTACAGAAGACACTTGTATGGAAACATTTTTAGCTGACATTCTTATTAATATAAAACCAAACAAAACCAAGAGTGTGGGTCATCTCATTAGGTAAGCCTCTGGCTAGGGAAGATGTTTTTTACTCAGAAATATTTTTAAAAACTCCAAATCACCATTCCTGTATTTGTTCACACGGAACCCTAAAACATAAAGGATTTGAGAGTGGGAGTGAGCCCTTGCTTTCATTTTGCATGTGGCGGTAATGGAGTTTAAAAGGCCCTGGAATTTACTTCCAAAAAGCTGCAGCATGCAGTCAATCACTGCCTGGCAAGATGCAGACCTTCTGCCCTCAGGCAACTTCTTGTTCTTATTCTGTGTGTCCTCTTCCAATAAGCATGAAAAGTTGTTTCTACAAACTCTTCACACAAGTCCATAAGAGAAAAAGCCAGACAGAAAAAGGAGACAACCACATTAGGATTATCATCCTAAAATGCAGGCTTGGCTGATTCACGGATCTTCCTTTGTCACTAAGGAAACACATTATCAGGAAATGCTATAGTAGGCACTTGGGGTCTCTGCAGGGTTCAAGACAACAAACATAACTATTTTATCTAACCTAAATTGGGAGAGCATATAAGAAGGAAAAAAAGGTTTTAATTGAAATGTTAAAGAAATCCCATATGGAAAGTTAGCCATCTCTCAAATCCAGCCTGTTTAGAATACATTCTGACACACATATATATGTGTATATATATGGGGAGGGGGAATTTTTTTTTTTTTTTTAAGAACTATTTCCTAGGTTCAATGTCCCAGGGTTTGCAATGTCTCACCTAGCAGTCAGTATGCCACCATTTCCTTTACTAATTCAACTGTGCTGGGCTTATCTGTGCCTTCTTCCATCCCTGCAGAGATGTCTGTTACTTGATCCTGCTCATTTGTTGTCAAAGCTATGGCAATTCAATTTGTGTGCTTCTGTTTACTCAAGCCATCTCTTTACAGAAAATGTACATAAGGTGGTGTATGCCTGTAATCTAGTTCTTGGGAGGTGGAGAGAGGAGTATATCAAGTTGAGGGTAGTCTGGACTACATGGCTAGACCATGTCTCAAACAATAAAGTGCATACAGATTCCAAAGAAAGAGAAGAATAACTTGTCAACAATTCATATGTACTGCAACTGTCCTGACAAAAAGCAGGACTGCCTGATTCCAATCTTTTCTATTGTTTGTACCCTAGAAACTGCATATATGTACTTCCTCACTTGGCAGCTTTATTAACTATCTTTTGAGAAGAGGATCATTTTCTTGAGACAACTGACACTCCCCACAAAAACTTCACCCATTTACATTTGAAAACGAAATTTGTTTCAAGGAATTCAGAATCAGTGCCCCAACACAGAAGACCTTCAAGACCCAGATATCATCTTAAGAAATCTATCATGGAGAATTGTTGAATGGGAAAAATCTCTATTCACCTCACCCTTTGTCTTCAAAGACTGCAGATCATATTCTATTACCCATTCAAATGTATATTGACAATTAAGTGTTCCAATTGAAAACACACAAAACTGGGAAGACAGAGATTTTAGGCAAACTTAAAAGTGAATATTTAAAGGAGAGTGATGCTAGAGCTGAAAAATGGTTCTACTCCAACAGAGGCACTGCCTAGTCCTAGGAATAGAGCTGAAACCACACCTAAAAGCTAAGGTTTCTGACTACTCAAAGCTAGTTTAGAGGTTCTAGCAAGAGAATATAGAATATAGGTATTCATAGACCCTCCACCAAAGATCAGTCCTCTATAGCAAAAATCAACTTCTCCAGCTGAGCATACAGCTTTTAGAGGGATGCACACAGAGCAGTAAGAGACATCCACCTAGCTAGGTAGATTGGCCAATCAGTCCTGGAAACATGGAGTGCCAATGTCAGTCAGACTGCTCTTACATAGAGATGTCTGACTCTTCTGGGGGGGATACAATTTCTAAAATGTTTGTCTGCACTCTTTGTATAAGACATTAAATAGCCAGGCAGTGGTGGTGCACGCCTTTAATCCCAGCACTTGAGACGCAGAGGCAGGTGGATCTCTGTGAGTTCAAGGCCAGCCTGGGCTACAGAGTGAGTTCCAGGAAAGGAGCAAAGCTACACAGAGAAACCTTGTCTTGAAAAAACAAAACAAGACATTAAATAATTAGTTTAAGAAAAACAACAACAACAACAACAACAACAAAAAACAGCTGGGCAGTGGTGGCACACGCCTTTAATCCCAGCAGAGGCAGGTGGTACTCTGAGTTCAAGGTCAGCCTGGTGTACAGTGCAAGTTCCAGGATAGCCAAGACCACACAGAGAAGAGAAACCTTGGCTGAAAAAACCAAAACAATAAATAAACAAATTAGCAAGAAAACAACTTTATACTGGAGACAGACAGTATTTTTACTTCTTTCTCCTAAGGAAAATTAATTTCTCCAAAAACTAAAATGATCCAGTTTCCTAGAATGTTCAACCAAAACTTCACTTGGGGCGGGGGAGAGATAAACTTCTAATCTGTATTAATCAGTCAATAAACCCAAACAAAGCAAGAATATTTTTACTGTGTAATGAAGGACAGTGAAACTCAGCAGGCAATGACTCTCTAGAAAGGGACCAGTTATTTGCCAGTGACAAAGCAGTGTCAGTTACAGAAATGGCAGCTTGTCATGTTCAAAGCCCTAAACTACAGCCCTTACTATTTCCTCAAGTCTTGTAACGTGAACATGCAAATCACCTTCCTTAAAAGCTAAAAGCCAATGAATGAGCTGAGGATGATAGAGGGTATACCTACAGTTCCAGCTGCTTGGGAGGTTGGGGCAGGAGAATTACTTTGAGCCCTAGTGTTAAGGCCTGGGTAACAACACAAGACTGCAACTCAAACTGAATAAAGAAATGAATAAATAAACAACTCATTTAACAGCATTATAAATAGTGAGAAAACATCTTACTGATATATAAATGTGCAGCCTTTTTCTCAAATTTAGTATTTTTGTGTATACATGAAAGTATGCAGCCAGGCAGTGGTGGCGCATGCCTTAAATCCCAGCACTCAGAAGCTGATCTCTGTGAGTTCGAGGCCAGTCTGCTCTACAGAGTTCCAGGACAGTCAGAAACCCTATCTTGAACAACCAAAAATACATAAGTACAAATAAATAAACGTATGTAGATAAAATATGGTATCTATGTTTAATACTTCAGTAAAAGGGAACTAGTTCCTAGCAATTATAATCCTTTATTGCTCCTGGAAAAAAATCACACCTCATAAGTGAAGGCAAGGTGCCTAAATATAGCCTGGATATGATGGTTTAAAAAAAGAAAGAAAGAAAAACATGAATATGAATGGGTTTTTGTTCCCAGAAGTTTCTACATTAAAAAGGTTTTGGGGAAAAGCCAAACAACCAACTGGAAGTTCAATGGCTCTCTATATTAGCCCCCACCTATGACCTGGATCCCATTTCCTGTCTTTCCTCATCTTCAACATTCCCCCTGTAAACTGTTTCAAAGAGCCGAGGGCTACAGATGGCTCAATGGTTAAGAGCACTTACAGAGGACCTGGGTTTAGTTTTTAGTACCCACAGAGAAGCTCATAAGTTCCAGAAGATCTGACACCTTCTTCTAGCCTCCAAGGGCACCAGGCACACATTAAGTGCACAGATATATGCTCAGGAAAAAGCACTCCATACATATAAAAATAAGTCACTTTTTATAAAGTAACCCAACCTTGACTCAAAAGACAGAAAAGATGTGACATGAGAGGAGCAGCAGAGGTCAACCCTGAGTGGATGACCTCATGACCTTTTTCCTGGGAGCCAGTCTAGAAACTGGCTTTCCAGACATGCTTTCCACTGCCTGCTCCTGTCTCCAGCCTCATCAGCCATTAACAGTCTCCCCGCCGCTGCACTACTGGATGGATCTTTTAGCAGCACACACAACCCAACTTCGAGGCTGCTTTGCCTTCTCCCTTTTGGCCTGGTGCTTCTGCTTCTGTAGCTACTCTTCCTCAAGCACCCTGAAATGGTCTTCCTGTGTGCTAAGCACAGTAAGAAGCTTTGGATCCCATGCAATTGGAAGGAACTGCAAAAAGCAAATAGGTAATTTCAAAAATTAATGTGTGCATACTTAACTTGAACTTGTATGTGTCCCTTCTTTTGATATTCATCCTAGACCCAGTTCCTCTATTGATGTTCTTTCTCATATAAGCCATAATGCATCATCTAATGTCTCTGTTTCTTTAAAACACATCTAATACACATGAAAAACAATATAAATACAAAATATTTATAGAAGGATTATTCTCCAGTGTGTGCATGTGTGTGTGCGTGTATGTACACAACCTTTCATGTCACCCTAACAAACATCTCACAAGCCATTTTCCTAAAGACAGGGACTGGAACCTGCCAAGTAGATCAGGCTGATTGGGCAGTGAGCCTATGGATCCTCCTGTCCAGAGGTGGGCTTTCCAGTACACCACCATACATCCAGCTTTTCTTTTTTCTGTTTATTTACTTTACCTTGCTGTATTAATGTTTTGCCTGTATGCATATATGTGTACCAAGTGCATGCCTGGTGATCCCCTGGAACTAGCATTATGGTCTGTGTGGGTGCTGGGAATAGAAACCAGGTCTTCTGCAAGAGCAACAAAAGCTCTTAACTACTAAGCCAACTCTTCTCCAGTTCCTAACTTTTCTTTATGTGGGCTCTGAGCTATCTCCCCTGACCTTCCCGTTATAAACACTTATCATTTCTTAGTAAATGAAAACACTCAAAATTCTCTCTTGGCTATTTTGATTTCCAAGATACAGTATTCATTTACAGTAATTAAATTATGTAATTGCACTAACATAAGGACCAGTGTGAACAGGTTATAAGGCTTTGGTAATCAGGTAACTCAGCTAGGAGAAAAGCATCTGCCAAGGAGGAGCCTACCAGCCACAGAGCAGAGCATTCCACAGGTGCCCAAGGTTTCAAAGGAAGAGTGCCAAATCTGGTGAATGTAATCAGAAACTATGTGGCTCTGGAGCTCTGTCTCTTCTCCTTGAGTTATACTCTTGTGCTCACTTTTCACAAGGCCAGTTCACAACTATATGTTAAATTTCAAGGCAGCTATCTAATCAAGAGACAGTGAAATTTTTATGGTCTGACAATTGTTTAAATAAGTCATTAGCCCATTGCACTTTTAAAACATAAAAATTGATAACTTCTATTTCAAGAATATGCAAACCACTCCCAATTAAAAACCTGCAAATAAATTGCTATAACCTCTTCTCAAATAAGGCTCACTGCTACATTCCATGTTACCCAATTCTTCAGAAAGCCAGTATCTCTGAAACAAATTACTACTCTAACTTCTTAGTTTCTTTACACCTTCTAGGATTTCACCAGGCAAGCTGGCCTCCCTAAAGCCTGGGCCTCGTCAGTTCAGTTCAAACACTCTAGCTTGTCCTCAGGATGAAGTAGAAGTAAATATGACTATTTGGGTATTACTTTTCTTCCTTTCAACAAAGTCTGTGTTGGTTATATTTCTTACTAGCCCTTTCTATCCTGGAATATGGCATATCAGATTATGATCATCCCACCAACTCCAAAATTTTATCACAGGGAAAAAGGACACCTGTGTTTGCCTGGCTGCCTTGCTCACCACTGTGCTCCTAACACAGTATCTACTAAAGCAGAATCCCATTAAGTGTGTGTCTAATGATTCTTTTTTGTGGCAATAAATGTGGGAAGAATTGCCTAGCAATTAAAATAGAAAGCACAGGAAATGAGATGATTCCAAGTAAAATTTTCATTCCAAATGATGGGTTACACACAAAAAGACAGTATTTCTAAGTTAGGGTAAAATTACTCTGAGTAAATTTTCATTTTCATCTCTAGATTTAGTGTGTGTGCTTAAGTGTGCATCCAAGAATACACTTGAGATCTAAGAGTTTACATATAAAATTAGAGACATTAAAAATTAATTTAATATTAAAACAACCAATCATAAACAAGTCTCTGAATGGTAAACACATACTAAGTAAATTATTTGTATGGGAGAGGCAGGTAAAAATACTGTTTTGAAAATGTGCTCAAAGCTTTGTGAATTCTCTCCCTGGAAAATATATTTAATATAAATGTCCAGTACTTAAGCCAGAAACCTGCAAATTCATTTTAGCCTTTTCTCAAATAAGCTTCATTTCTACATTCCAATGTCACTAAATTCTTCAGAAAATCATTATCTCTGAACCAAATTACTACTCCAAATTCTTAGGACCCCATTAGAGTGAACACAGGCTTGCTTTAAAAAGCCCAACTAAAAGTTGTGCTCCAAGACACGGAACTGGACTCCATCCCAGTCAGGCACAACAACCTTATTCACCTGGGTTTTCTCATCAATAGCATTGTGAGGACACCTTAGAACAACGCAGTACCTGGTAGACTATGTGCTTAAGACACCTGGTCATGACTATTCCTGGACAGACAACAGCTAGACTCAAAAATTCTGAAATACCAAACTGTTCACTAAGTCACATTATCAAACTACAGTCTTCAAGTATTAAGTACTACAATTGCAGCCACTGTAAAGTTTCCCAAAATAACAGTGTATTAAAGCATAATGGATATTCTCTAACATGTGCAGAAGTGATACAACATTTAAAAAGAATTTAAGTTCCAAAATAAACTCAGAATCAAATCTCACTTTGGCTTGGTACTCTAAAGAACTGCCCCCAGCCTCTCTATTTCATAAAGTGGGTTATAACTCAGTCATTTAGGATTACACTCCCTTTTCAGAAGATAATATACTTCACATAGTAAGTGTTGAGCAAGCAGAGAATCCACACCAGCATTTGTAATTCCAATTAGCTGTATGGGGTGTGGCTCAGTGGCAGAGTACTTGCCTACCCTGTGAGAGGACCTGACTCAACCTTAAGGACCACAAGTCAGTTTTGTTTGCTTTTTAAAAAGAAGCTTGGTAAAACTGCCCATCAACACTACTACTTTTTAGTAGTGTTTAGCTACTTTTTAGTAAGCTAAATGAACCTGTTCAGTACTATTCAATGGTATACTTCCAGCTTCAATGAAAACATTAAAACATTCTCATCAGAGCCTCTAATATCTTTTCTTTTCGAGATGGTCTTAACACACTAGCCTTGAAGGTGGAATCCTTCTGACTGTTCTTCCTGAGAACTAGGAGTACAGAGGTGGGTACTACCCCACTGTAGAGCCTGCATGTCTGATGTAAGCCCCCAGATACACATTATTGTGTCTTTTGGATCCAAGGTGCTGAACAACACCGGCTCTTTGCCAAGAGGCTGAGCATTGTCATTAAGGGTTGAAAGTATGAAAATAGAAAACAAGATCATTTTCTGTCCTTCCTGTACTAGATAATGCAAAGCAAACTGTTTTCTGGCCTCAGAGTCCCAAACTGTAAAACAGGTGTTCTGAAGAATGAAAAACTTAACTTATCAATAGCTCAGTCTTCTGAATCATAAAACAAGCACACTGTTGTGTGAGCTCCTGCAAAGTATTCACTCTTTAATTTTGTGGGAAAACTATTGTTAAACTGAGATCCTGATAAACACCAGTTGTTTTGCTTGAACACAGAAAACCAAACCACAGCAAAGCTTTCAAAAAAAAAAAATTCACTTTCCTTCTAGTTTGAGTCTCTTTTCAAAAAGGCCAAGGATGCTCGGCATAGTGGTACACATCATTAATCCCAGAACTAGGGAAGCAGAAGCAGGGGCATCTCTGTGAGTTCAAGGCTAGCCAAGAGATATAGAATGGAACTCCGTCTTTGAAAACAACAAAGGTGGATCTCTGAATTTGAGGCCAGCCTGGTCTACAGAGAGAGTTCCAGGACAGCCAGGGCTACACAGAGAAACCCTGTCTCGAAAAACCAAAACCAATCAACCAAACAAGCAAAAAACAACAAAAGTCACACATACAAATGCAAGATGTGACAACGGACCTTCGAGCCTATACATGGGCTCCCATGTTAGTACCAAGGATACTAAAATGAACAATTGTATGAATGCTTTAGTAAGAAAACCATGTAATTTTTATGAATTTCTCTTTAGTTACTCTTTCTTAAAGGTGAATTATAACCCAGTCTGTCTATATTATACAAATTGGGGGGATTCTAATCACAACACGTTATTACTACTTCCCTATCTGCATCAAGGTTCCTGGATATTCTAAAATGACAAAATCCTTAGTTTTCCTTGAATACAGTCATGCACTACATAACATTTATGTCAAAGATAATGCAAACATAATGGTGGCCCTCTACATTACAAGGGAGGTAAGTTTTGGGGCAGGGGGTAGGGGCTGGAAAAATGCATCAGTGAGTGAAGAGCACTTGATGCTTTTGAGTCTGAATGTAATTGGCCCCATAATCTCATAGAGAGTGACACTATTAGGAGGTATGGCTTTGTTGGAGTGGGTATGGCCTTGTTGGAGGAAGTGTGTCACTGTGGGGGCAGGCTTTGGTGTTTCCTATGTTCAGGACACCACTCAGTGTCTCAGTTGACTTCCTGTTGCCTGCAAATTGCAGGCCTCTCAGCTATTTACTCCAGCACCACATCTGCACACATGCTGTCATGCTCCCTCCCTGTCATGGTGATAATGGACTGAACCTCTGAAACTGTAAATGAGCAACCCCAATTAAATGTTTTGTTTTGTTTTTTAATTAAGGGTTTGTCGTGGTCATGGTGTCTCTTCACAGCAATAAAAACCCTAAGACAATGCTCTAGAAGAGGACTGGAGTTTGATTCCCAGCACCCACACCAAGAGGCTCATAACGGTCTGTAACTCCTGCTGCAAGGGATCTGACACCCTCTCTCTGGCTTCTGTGGGCACCTGCACTCACATGTACATAACCTCCCACCACCCCATCCTGACACACAATAAGTAAATAAAAAATAAGAATTTCAATTGCCTACTGCTGTTGTAGCTGTTGCAACATATCTAATACCTAGTTGCAACATGTTACTCACCATTGTAGCTAATATAAACAAACCTACTGCACTGCCAGGTGTGTAAAAACACTTGCAATAATGTGCAGATAATACTCAATAATGATCATAAATTACCTTTATTAATTATGTACTATGTCATACTTTTATTGTTTGGGTATACCGTTTATTAAAAAAAATATTACTATAAAACAGCATGCCATGTTGTGTGGACAGCATTATTACAGATCTCTCAGTGTAAGCCTTGACTACATCAAAAGGCTATGTGAAGTGACTAGCCTATCCTGTCTATGTTTGTGCTAAGCACTCTAAGGTATTCAATATAGTCACAATAATTAAATAGCCTAACTGCATTTCAGAACCTATCCCCAACGTAAGCAACAATTAACACTACTTCAATCTTTCTTAAAGCTTCTTTAAGAATCTGCTTTAGGGCTGGAAAGATGGTGCTTAGGATTAAGAACATGTATTGATCTTCTAGAGAACCTGAGTTCCAGTCCTAGTAACTACATGGGGAGCTCACAATTACCTGTAGCCTACAATTTCAACTCCAGGTAGATCCAATGCTTCTGGCCTCCCTAGGCACCTGCCCATCACCCCAGTTTAAAAAAAAAAATGCAAATAAATCTTTAAAAAAAGAATCTGCTTTTAAAATTAAAATGTTTCTTTTAAAATCTACAACAGATATAAAGTTAATGTTTTCCTCAATGTCAAGGCTCGTTTTATAGGCTTGCAAGTGTTCTGACTGAGCACTACTAAGTGCAATGAGCCTGGGATGGGTCGACACTGGGGAGAAGGCAGAAAACCATGAGTTGGAGGCCAGTCCCACCCACAGAAATGTAGTGAGTTACAGTCCTGACTCTGCCACTAATCTGCTAGCTGTATTTCTAACCAAGTGCAACTTTCTGTGGACTTCAGAGTCTTCAGAGCTCTAAAATCCTATGATAAGATACTGTTTTCCTGGCATTTGATAACTAGTTATCAAATCTCAAATGACAAAAGAGTGTAGACCAAAACTCAAAATCTCAGAAAATGACTGTACTATCTGAAAGTGGTATTAATTTTTTATGAGCTAACACTATTTATGAGCATCTAATAATTCCAGACAGGTAACAATGGCATTAATAAAAACAAAATACTTCATGAACCTGGACTAAAGCTTATTAAATACGGTTAATCCTAAACACTTGGTAACCGTTCTTTACAATAAACTTCTCACCTCCACACACTCAAATTGAAAACTGGAAGTTAAATGATCCAGCATTTTTTGCCCCCCCCCCATATAAAACTATGAGCTGATATAATTTTGGAGTGTATAACAGATATGTAAAAATATCTGTAGTTTTTCGCATTGGCACAGGAGACCACTTCCTAAATAAAACACCAACAGCACAGACACTGAGCACAACAATTAATAAATGGGACCTCGCGAAATTGAGAAGCTTTTGCAAGGCGAAAGACACAGTCAATAAGACAAAAAGACAGCCAACAGAATGGGAAAAGATCTTCACCAACCCCACATCTGACAGAGGATTAATCTCCACAGTATATAAAGAACTCAAGAAACTAGACAACAAAATACTAAACAATCCAATTAAAAAATGGGCTAAAGAGCTAAACAGAGAATTCACAAAACAAGAATTACAAATGGCTGAAAGACATTTAAAGAAATGCTCAACATCCTTAATCATCAGAGAAATGCAAATCAAAACGACTCTGAGATACCACCTTACACCTGTCAGAATGGCTACGATCAAAAACACCAATGACAGTCAATGTTGGAGAGGATGTGGAGCAAGGGGAACACTCCTCCACTGTTGGTGGGAATGCGAGCTTGTACAACCACTGTGGAAATCAGTATGGCGGTTTCTCAGAAAACTAGGAATTGAGCTACCTCAAGACCCAGCAATACCACTCTTGGGCATATACCCAAAGAATGCTGATTCATACCACAAAGATACATGCTCAGCTATGTTCATAGCAGCACTATTTGTAATAGCCAGAACCTGGAAACAACCTAGATGCCCATCAACTGAAGAATGGATTAAGAAAATGTGGTACATATACACAATGGAGTACTACTCAGCAGAGAAAAACAATGAAAGCATGAAATTTGCAGGCAAATGGATGGAACTAGAAAGTATCATCCTGAGTGAGGTAACCCAATCCCAGAAAGACAATCATGGTATGTACTCACTCATAAGTGGATTCTGGATATAAAATAAAGAACAATCAGACTATTTTAAATTTTTTATCAGTGGATTCTACTGGAGTTTATCGGTGGATTCTGCCGGAATATCCGATGCAGACAAGCACTAGAGAGCTCCTGTGGCAAATCACTCTCTGAAGCTATGGAAGGATCTTTCTACTGGCACGTGGAGGAGACCCGATCTAGTGTTGGTGTGGCCCTGGGGTTCTGTTTATGTCTTTCCTCAGGACAATGAGGTTCTTCTTTGGATTCCTGAGCACTGAACGCGCCCTATGGCTGCTGCTGAAGCCCAACATGACAGAGACCTAATTGGTCTTCATGAAAAAAAAAAAAATCTATCCTTCTGATGTCAATGGAGACTGAGAGCCCAACATCGCCAGCTTTGGCAAGCATTAATGAAAGCCTAGGAACTGTAACCATAAGATTGGATTCGCCAGAAGAGCTGCCAGCTAAAGTCGTACTGGGATCAAGAAAAATGGGCCTTGGCAGTGCGTGTTACTGGAGTTGTATCCATGCCAGTGGATGTACACACAATCCAGAAGAGAATTTGACATTGCTGCTGCCGCTGTTGCCGTTATAGCAATGGCGCCCACCACTGCTACTCTTTCTGGGATTACCATTTCATAATGGCTTACTACAGCTAGCACAATGGAGACCCTGGCAACAAAAGTAGCTACCACATTTAGTTAATCTTTCATTCTATTGGGCATGATAAATTTAATTCAGTAGTTACATACATCTCGATTGGCTTTGAAAATTATAAATTTATAAACTCAAGTTCCAGTTGCTTTTGGGATACTATCTTACAAGGACACCAACATACAGTATGGCTCGTTAAGGAAGGGAATGGCCCAGTTGCCTTTAGCCTACTGGCTATGGGTGAGATAG
>CABHPH010104832.1:0-10617 GCA_902168325.1 Peromyscus nudipes
GGAGAAGTCTTCAATTTTCCAGCCAGTTTAAAGTATCATTTGCACAAACGTAATTAAATTTAAACTATTTTTGTATTCCTGGTATAAATTTTACTTGCTCGTGATCTTCCCCCTTTTTCGTACACATCGGGTTAGATTTGCTGCCATTTTACTTAGTAGTCTGCAGTTCTTTATACGTGGGGCTTATGCATAGTTTCGTGTTTTATGTGCATCCCTGTACGAATCAACACTGGTAAGGACTGTGCTCCTGTAGAGTGGATCGAGATGCCGTCTACGTTCCCATGATCTGAGGTGGTTTGCATGATTTAGATTTGAGTGGTGGACCTCACCTATTGTTGTTGTCTGTTTTGCGCTGCTGTAACAAAACACCTGAGGCAAACACTCAGTCCATTACCCCTTGGCTCTTTAAAGTGCATGTCCTCGTCACATGCAGAACACACTCAGTCCATCCCAACAGCCTCAAAAGGCTTAGTTCATTCCGGCCTCAGCTCCAGAACTCGGAGCTTCACCTAGTCAGATACAGGTAGTTCCGAGGCAGATTCCCTTCCAGCAGTAGTTGAGCAAGTTATAAGCTTCTGAAATTCAGTGGTGGACAGCCATAGGCTAGGTACGTCCTTCCAAAAGGACGAAACAATGGGGCGGAATAGAAGGGGCAGCAGGTCGCAAGTAAGTCCCATCCCCAACAGGACAAGCAGCTCTGAGTCCTTTGTGTTGCCCCCTAGCTGGCAATAGGGGCCCCAACAACTTCTATGACTTTGCTTGGCTCAGCTCCTAAAACCGCTCTCATAAATTGAGGTCTCACTTTGACAGCTTTATGACTCTCGAGTCTTGAGGGCAGCTCCACCCCCACAGTTCCACAAGACATCGCCCTAATGGGGACTGTGCAGCAGCTTCATCCCCTCGCTGCACTTGACCTTGACTTGGCTGAGTGGAAGCATTCTTAGAAATGCCTTTAGAGGCCATTCTCTCGTTGACTTGATGACTGGCACCAGGCTTCCTGGTATCCACCCTGGTCTCCGTATCATTACTTGACCGTATCCTTGGTGTTCTCTGATGAACAGATTTGGCCAGGCTAAGGGTTTTTCTAAGACTTTATGTTCTAAAACTGTTTATTTCCTTTTATATTTTATAATGCAGTTAAGAGAAACCACATATCAGCTGGTATGCTCCACTTCTTGGCCATGTCTTTCACAGGCATTTTCGTGCATCACTTAAATCCTGTCCCGTGCTGCACTCATCCACTCTCAATACATGGATATCATTCAGCCAAGTTCCTACCATTTTACATCAAGGATGCTCTTTCCTCCAGTATCTATCACCTTGTTCCTGCATTCCCATCTGAGGATTCATAAGAATTATCTGTGCTATTCATTGGCATAGAATTGTCTGTGATATTCATAGTCAATCCCACCAACATTCTGGTCACCACCACTTAAAAACACTCACTAAGGAAATTCAGATGTTCTTTATAGTACACCCCATTTTCTGAGCATTCACAAAAATCTTAATCCGCCTCTCATGTCAATCTCAGTCTTTTCTAGCTTGTTCCTACAAATTCTTTTGTTACCCAGTTCCAAAGCTGCTTCTTATTTTTAGTTATTTGTTATAGCAGTACCGCCCTCCTGGTCCCAGTTTTCATAGTTTCTTAGTGCTGCCCTAACAGAGTACCCATTACTTAGCAACTTGTAACAAACAAATTTATTTCTCATAATTCCAGAGACTGGGAATTTCCAGGATCAAAGTACTAGCATATGGTAGGCCTCCTGGATGCATCAAAAATACTTTGGTGCATCTGGAGAGATGGCTTAGCAGTTAAGATAGTTTCTATTCAACCAGAGGACCTGAGTTCATTTCCTAGGACCCATATTCTACAGCTCACCATCACTTATAACTCCAACTTCAGGGATCCAGTGCTGCCTTCTGGCCATCATGGGCACCCCCACACAACATAACATATATTCTGACACACAAAAACATATTGTGTGTGTGTGTGTGTGTGTATCACACAGAGAAGGGCAAAGAGAGGACCAGAGGAGGAAAAGGCGGCCAAACTCAGCCTTTTACAATGAACCCATTCCTGTGATGACAGGTTCATTGATGAGGGCGGAGCCTCCTGTCCTAAACTCTGCCGCACGGATCCACCTCCTGGTGTTGTCACAGTTCAGTTTCAACTTGAGCTTCAGAAGGACAAACATTCAGGCACCTATAAGCCGATCAGGGCCATCTGAGCCCCTTCTCGGCTCTGGTTGCTCATCATAATTCTTTGCTGACTATTGATCTTTTCAGGTTTTCAACCCTTTTTGAGACAATAGGTAATTTATATTTTGCTAGAGGATCATAACTTAAATCTTACTGGCATAAAGTTGTACACATAAGTTCCTTTAGTTTGAAAGATTCTGTCCATATCTGCAGTTTGTTCTTCTTCTCGTCTCTGTTCTGAAGTTCTTTTCTGTGTACTTCCTCAAGTGTGTTTATTGTGCAGTGAATACATTTTAAATTAAACTTGCTAAAATGCACATGGATGGTATTAGGAACAAATCTGGGAATGATTTAGCCTGTTCTTATGCCAAGTGTGGTGGTTGTTGCCTGAAATGAGTTATTTGAGTTGTAAATTGGAAATGCGAAGACTTGCTTATTGTTCTGTGACCATTGCCCATCATTCTTGTTGCTGGTTTGGAGAGTACATCTTAGTTAGACCTGACAGTCTCATTAGCACATGCTTTCACACCACCTACCATCTTCGCAGTAGAGCTTTCCCACCCACAGTGCTACCAGTTACTTTTCAATGAAAGGATATTAATTTTATATGTAGCACAAGTATTGTGTTTTATTTGATGCCATTACCATGAGACTGTGTTCTCAACTATGTGAGTGGTCTAGACAGAGGAATGTAGAAGGCTTTAGGGTAGATTCCTGGTTCAGGAGAATGATACTTAATAAACTCAAGTATTTGAGGGATTCCCATGAGTCTGAGACTGCTGTAGGTGCTGTAGAGATGCAAATGATTTCTGGGCATACCAAGGACACTGTAGTGGAGCTCTGGTCACCTTCCCGGGCTGTCCCTTTCGAAACAGCTCTTACATACTTTTGTTTTAGGACATCACCTACTTGCTGTTCTGAACATGCAAGACACTTGACTCTTTTGATGACTTTGAGAAGAGATTCCTAATCCTCTCCGAGGCTGTTCCCTTGCACACAGCAGCCAGAGTCCTGTGTACCCTTCTTTCAAATTGCCGCTTGAATTTTGCTTCTTTTAGGCAAGGCTTTTCCAAGAACAAGTTATCTCAGACTGATGTATCTGCTTTGAAAGGATAATTAGACTCGCACATATACATAACTCTAGTATGTGCTTGACTAGGGGTGTGGTGATAGCTTTGTCAGCAAGATGAAGAAGTATGGGCTAAATGACAGAGAACACGTTGATAACTGCCTAATGATTCACTATCAGCCTGGAAGGAAAGTTTTAATAACATGCCATAGGGTTCTGGTTTTGATCTAGTGCTGTTCAACATGTCTACTCATTCCACTACTTACCAGCGAAGTGTTTGTTGAGTACCTCCTGTTGGAAAATGCAGCGTGCTCGGGTGATATAAGGTGAACAGGAGATGTGTTCTTCCTTCCAGGCGTGTTACAGTGTAAGCTCTTGAACCAGGAAGACTTCCTAGGCTAATGCAGTGATGATAGGGAGTTTGTAGATGAGGTGATCGTAGTGCATAATCATGAAGCTCTCAGAGGACTGGAAAGGTAGAAAGATGTATTCAACCCATCTTAAATTTCAAGAGGAAATGTAATTGGGATAAGAATATAGTATGAGAAGAGGGAGGCTTGCCATGTGGATAACAGTTCTATTTATTTGTCTGTTTATGTATTTTACTTAAAATGTGTGTGGTTTTGAGCATGTGAGTGAAGTGCTCATGGAAGCCAGAAGAGGGCGTCAGGTTTCCCAGAACTAGAGTTATAGGTGGTGTGAGCTGCCCAGCATGAGTGCTAGGAATCAAACTCTAGTACTCTACGAGAGTAGTGTGTGCTCATAACCACTACGCTATTTCTCCAACACCAACAACTTTATTGAAAAAGGCATTAGTCACTACTCAAGTCCATGTTGATAATCTGTGAGGTCTAAGTTGTTAGAAAAAGTTGAGTTACATCCATAGACATGTAGAATCCAGAATGAGAAATGCTGGGGCCTTTCTGCTTTGCTGACTTTTAAAAATGATCTCAAGGTAGTTTCCCAGGCATTTTTTTAATGCTCGACACACTGTAAGAAAGCATAACTAAACATGTCAGTTTATATTTCCTAGGACCGGAGAAGACCAGAATTAATAGGAATCAAAACAGTCAGCAGTGACTTAGTGTACGTTCTGCAGGGACAGTCTCAACAGTGATGGGCCTCCTCCCATTCTGGGGGAAGGAAGGGAAGTGATGCTTGCTGAAGCTGTGTTCTTAAGGGCTTTTTAGTGACACTATAGAGATGGCCGGGACACCAGTACTAACAGGACGTAGATTAGGAGTTGAGTCTGGAGGCCTGTGCTGGACAAAGCCAGTGAACAGATGATTGCAGCATTGAGGTTCATGGTCTCGAGTGACTGCACCCATAGTGTCAGCTGTGACCTGTTGCATTTTGGAGCTTACTGTCCTTATTTAGGCTTATGTGGTTGCTGGCAAATTCACCCCCTTGTAAGACTCAGGTCCCTAGTTCTTGCTAGTTGAAATCTGGGGTTACTGTCAACTCCAGAGAGGCTGCTATAGTTCCTTGCCAGGTCCCCTGCCCCATAGGTCCTGTCATGCTTTAAGCTCTTTTTTAGGAAGGGCTAGTCCCTGGAGCGCTTACCTGATGAGGTCAGACCTAGTGAGAGTATTAGCGTGGGCTGCTGCAGGATTCCAGAGACTGGGTGGCTTCAACAGAAATGTGTTTTCTCATAGATCTAAAAGCAGGAAGTCTGAGATCAGAGTGCCCACATAGTGTGTGGGGAGGGCTCCCTTCCTGGCCTGCAGATGGCTGTGTTCTCACAGTGTCCTCCCGTAGCCTTTCTTCTGTGCATGAATGGAGAGGGACAGTTCTAGGGCCACCAATCCTATAGTATTAAGACCCTAACCACATGACCTCATTTAACCTTAGTGCCTAAACACCTCATCTCTAACGTATTTACATTGGGATTTGGAACCTCAACAGTGGATATGAGCAGACAAGATTCAGTCCATAGCACCTTGATAATCTCCTTTTTGATTAACTCATAATTAACATGGGATCTTCATTATATCTCCAGATTCCTTTCACCCTGTAAAATAACAGAATCTGGGAGGAGTGTGGTAGCCTTTCATTTCACAGTCCGAATATCTGAGGACATGAGATTATATGGGGCATAAATGACAGGGGGTGGAAATCTTAGGTGGGGGCAGGCGTGTGAGAAGGCAAGCCTCTACAGACAGGCTAAGAGCATTTAGTTGTCATGTGAGGTGCATTGTGGGTAGAATAGTAGAAGGGAGAGGCACACAGAGGCCGACTGTGTTGTGAAGAGCACTGGAGTTCAACACAAAGGATGTGTCTGGGAAAAGCACTTGGGAAGCAAAATCAATGCATTTGATGTATGATGTGGTACTGATGCTGGGGTTTAGGGTCCACGTGGGAACAGTGGATTGATGGGTAGAGAATGAAGCAATGGAGACTGGCTTCTTCGATTGCTGTGCTTGAATCCTGATTGCGCCACTCAGCAACTCTACTTTCGCACCTGTAGGATGGCAGTGATGTATAAAGTCTATGGACTCATGTGAAGGTTAAATGAAATATGTATTTCATGTTTTCAGTCTACTGACTAGCACACAGCAAATCCTGAATAAATGTGTATTTGCTCAACACAATTATTAAGTCAATAAATGTATATGATGTTCCAGATACATTTTTTTAACGTAACTCATAACTGACTTTAAACTTGTAATCCTCTTGCCCCAGTCTCCTAATTCCTGGAATTAGAAGCATGTATTACCACACATGATTTTTATCTCTTTTAAAATAGAGATATAGGTTACCTTTGATCGAAAAGTAATATCTAGTCATAGATTTTTAGACCTTGTGATCACTTAGTTCTAGAACAGGGCTTTTCTCACTGTTGGTCCTGATTATTGCTACACAAAGACCTCAAGCATCTCTTGAGCCTCATTTCAGTGTTGTGGTTTCTGCTGGCCACTGTTGAAATGCATGTCTTGGACAGTTGGACAGCAGTGTTCCGTTTGGATGGAGGAGGTTGGATTTCAGGAAGAGAAAAGCCTTTTATTGTTGCTGAACGGGTGGTAACCGGGAGTGAATGAGGAGGTGCAGCTGAGGGCACCAAGGAGCAGCAGCGTGCCTGTGGGCTGCATATGGGGGAGAGTGAGGAGAGCAGGCCCTGGTCAGTGCTGGATTGCTGGCAGTCAGTTCTGTAGCATGGTGCTTCCTGACTGCTGTGGAAGATTTAGCATGATATAAATATGTAGTGAAATTTGCATTTAGTGTGGACAATTTATAGGCCATTTCTAGTTCCCAGGAAAAAACAATTTTTAAAATCAATGGGCAGTGTTAACAACATCTCTAGAAGTACATGTACAGTGTGTTAGAGATGTCACAGTTGTGAAAAGGACAGTAGAGAACTGACCCCAGTGATTAGAGGCCTGGAGAACACAAAAGGTTTGTACTTATCAGAGATGAAGAGAGAAAGTGGCTTAGGTCTTGTTCTACTAGGTAGCACTAGTATTTTAAATTGTGAGTTTGTAGCCTGTGATATTTCTAGTTATCGCTGAGAAAATTTAATCCCAGGCAGGCGTCAAAGCCTCTGTAATTGCAGTCTAAGTGGGAACCTTTAAACTCTCTTCTGGCCCAGGAGAGGAGAAACCTGGAGTTGAGACTGTTGCTGGTGGGGAAGACTGAGGTCTTGTGGTATGTTCTTCTGTGTTCTCCAGGAGGATTGCCGACCGGTGACATGGGGTGCTAAGCAAGGTCAGTGGATAGAGCATAAGGGAGGCCCTGGAGGCTATTAGGGCAGAGGAGCTACAGTGAGTAACTGAGCAAATGAAGAATGGGGGTGCTTTAGGGAATGCAATTGAGAAAAGCTAGAGCTGACCTGGGAAGCCAACTAGGAAACTATCAGCTGGGTGAAGAGGATGATGATGCCTGTGGGTTTAGAGGTGAACAGATTAGAAATGGTGTTTTACATCAGTCTCTTATTGCTAAATGTGCTAACACTGCCCAGACCTCAGGTCCCTAGATTCTGAGACAGTGGGCACTGTTCCCCAGAGGCATTCTGTCTCTAACTGCTGTGACATCAACTCTTGCAGCTGTCCTGGGTCTCTGCAGAGTCTCACTTTGGATTTTTTTGTTTTGGCATGTTTTTATTTCTTCTTTTCTAATTCCTCCAATATTGATGTTCCTCTGAAATCTGTTCTAGGCTCTGCTCTCTCTCATTCTCACAGTCTTACAGGGTGATCTCATTCCCTCTGCTCATGTTATGATGTTATGAAATGCTGTAATGTTTCATAACATTATTAGCATCTGTGTGCTAATGATTGCCACATTTTTATCCCCGGCCAAGGTCTATCTCCCCAACACCAGTCTCTATTGAACAAATATGCCACACTGCTGTTGATGTGGCATAGGCACCTCAGTCTCAAGCAAACCTTCCCAAGTGGCTCTTCTTATGCTCCCTGCCCCACACAATGGCCTCACCATTGTCTTGGCTCCTGGTGTGTGATGTGATGAGCATGTACCTGTGTCATTGTCGTTCAGATCACAACACAGATTCCTTTATTATTCTGTAAGTCCCCTCATCCTCTGCCGGTCACTCTGAAGGGGCTGTTTCCACTCCTGGCTGAGCTAGTTGTTTGCTAGCTTCCCCAGTTCTTCAGCTTTTGTGTGTGTCGGAGGGTGGGGGAGACAGTGAAGCTGTGATTCCTCAGCTTCCTGCTCTGGCTGCCTCCTACCATGCTTCCCGCACTCATTATGGACTCACCCTCTGGAATGCTAAGGCAAAATAAACTCCTTCTTCCTGTACTTGCCTTTTGTCATGGTGTTTTATCACAGCAACAGAAAAGTAACTAATACAACATTTGACAGTGTTAATAGCCAGAATATGCAAAGAAGTCAGAAAACTAGTTAACAAAGAATCAAAACAGCCCAATCAATAATAGATGGGCTAATGAAATGAACAGTTCTCAAAAGATGAAATACAAATGGCCAATAAACACAAGAAAAATGTTCAACTTCACTAGACATCAAAAAATGCAAATCAAAACCACCAAAATTCCATGCCACCCAGTGAGAAAGACAGTCATCAAGAAAACAGTTAACAGTGTGTTGGCAAGGATGCCAACAAAAGAGAATCTGAAACGCTGCTGGCAGAAATGTAATAGTCCAGCCCCTGTGGAAGGCACTAAAAGTAGATCATATATGACCCATATATAGCACTCCTGGACATTACTCAAAGGTCTGAGTCAGCATATCACGGAGATAGTTGCACATCACTATTTACTGCAGATCTGTTCACAGTGGCTAAGTTATGAGCCAGCCTGGATGTCCAACAATGGAGGGATGGGTCAAGAAAACATATGGCCGGGTGGCGATGGCGAGCACCTTTAATCCCAGCACTCGGGAGGCAGAGCCAGTGGATCTCTGCAAGTTTGAGGCCAGCCTGGTCTACAGGGCGAGATCCAGGACAGGCACCAAAACTACACAGAGAAACCTTGTCTCAAAAAAAACAAAAAAACAAGCGAACAAAAAAAGAAAATGTATGTGCACAATGTAATTGTTTTCAATCATAAAGAGGAAAGTGGAATCAATTGGAGAGAATCATAGTAAGCCTATTTAAGCCAGTCCATGAAAGATGAAATATTATATGCTTTCTGTCATTGTAGTTTCTAGATTTTATATAAAAACATAAAAGCATGTTAGTATATATGCTATGAAAGTAGGAATAAAGTTGTCTAGGGGATAAAAGTGACTAATGGCAGGAGGCCGAGTGAGACTAGGGACAGTAGTAAGCGATGATGCTTGGTGTCTTAGTTTGGGTTACTGTTGCTGTGATGAAACCCCAAGCAACTTGGGGGTGAAAGAATTTATTTGGCTTACACGTCTACATCATGATCCACCATTGAAGGAAGTCAGGACAGGAACTCAAGCAGGGCAGGAACCTGGAGGCAGGAGCCTGGAGGCAGGAGTTGATGCAGAGGCCATGGAGAGGTGCTGCCTACTGACTTGTTCCTCTTGGCTTGCTCAGCCTGCTTTCTTATAGAACCAAGGACCACCAGTCCAGGGATGGCCCCACCCACAATGGGCTGGGGCCTCCCACATCAATCACTAATTAAGAAAATGCCCTACAACCAGATCTTATTTCAGGACTATTTACTGACAGGGGTTTTCTTTTTCTTGTTAATGAAGATAAGTTATATAGTAAAAGGTCTGTTTTTATAATCTGAATTGTGCTTCATTGATGTAGTTGTACAGGATCACGTGACTGTAGCTGCCTTACTGTAGCTTTGTGTAGGTGCTATGGTCTGGTAGCATAAGACTTCAACTGCAATTCTTCAAGATTTTCATGGCTATTCTAGTTCTTTTGTATTTCTGCATCATTTCTTTTAGAATCAACTTCTCAATTTCCAAAGGAAATAGAGATAGTAATTTTTGATTTAAAAAAGTCAAATCAAAGCTGTGGTAGTTTTGATTGTGATTGCTTGGCCACTGCAAATTAGGAAATAATCACTAACAGTATGAGTCCTCATTCCATGTGTCTCCATTTATTCCACTGATTTACTATCTCAGCAACATTTTATGGTTTCTGAGTTGAAATCTTTGACATCCTTCATTAGTTTTATTCTTAGTTATTTGTTGATAGTATATATAAGCAGCAATTAGTTTATAAAATTTCTTCTGGAATCTTGGACTTGACTAAATTTATTTCTAGTAGAGTTAGATTGTAGATCCCTTTTGATTTTTCTATGTTCACAACCATAATATTTCCAAGTACATGCTTTTAACTTTTACTTTCTTGTGCTATGACTTCTTTCCTTTTTTAAACTAGTTTGTGTTAACTTCACAAAATAAAGGGTTTCACTGTGCCTGTGTCCACACCTGTGCACACATGCTTTGACCACACCAGTCCCTTGTTTCTTTTGTTTCCAGTACTTCCTCTTTTAGTTTCATGCCCTGTTCTCAGTTGCCTTGACTGCTTAGACTTCAAGGACTGTGTTGAATAAAGTGCTGACTGTGGATGTCTTGTCTTGCGCTTTTTCTGGTCTTTAGTGTTAATTGCAGCTGTTGAGCATTATTCTGCTCAGAAGTGTTTTTGTGATGGTCTTGCTGTGTTTCGGTTTCAGTGTTACTATTATGTGTAGTTGGAATTTTCTTTGGGTCATCAAATAGCTCCCAAATAAAGACAAGGAGACTTATTATTAATTATGAATGCTTGGCCTTAGCGTAGGCTTGTCCCACTAGCTCTTTTAGCTTAATTTAACCTGTTTCTATTCATCTATGTTTTGCCTCGGAGCTTTTTACCTTTCTTTCATTCTGTATGTCCTACTTTCCTACTTCCTCTGTGTCTGGCTGGCTGGCCCCTGGTGTATTCCTGCTGTCTCCTTTTCTTTCTCCTTTTTTTT
>CABHPH010104834.1:0-44145 GCA_902168325.1 Peromyscus nudipes
AAAAAAAAAAAAAGAAAGGAATATTCCAAGTGAGAATCAAACACAGGGGCATATGGCAGAAGAAACTTTCTATCAGGAAAAGGGAATTATAGTGTTCTTTTGCTTGTATTTCAGTATGAAAAATCAAGGAGAAATATTTCCATTATATTCAATTAGTGCTTAGGCTAATAATACCTAGTCCTTCAGTATTTGTGATAATTTAATGATTACTATGTCATGTCACTTCTTTTCAAAATAGCTCAACCTGAAGATACTTGTAAGTGCAAAACTCGTCTAAGGAAAAGTTTGCCAATATTGCCCTCTTGTATGTACCCTATTGTTCTCATTGCATTTTGACAACTTGAAGCAAACCTAGAAATAGTTAGGAAGAGAAACCTCAGTTGAGAAATGCCTCCATCTGCTTACTTGTAGAAAGGCTGTGGGACATTTTCCTCATTAGTGACTGTGCTCAACTCACTGTAGTTGGTGCTACCCTGGGCAGTTAGTCCTGGTTGTATATGAAAACAGGGGGAGCAAACCATGGTAAGAAAGCCAGTAAGTGGCATTCCTCCAAAGCTTCTGCTTCAGTTCCTGCCTTCAGGTTCCTGCCTTAAGTTCCTGCCTTGACTTCCCTCAGTGACAGACTGTGGCCTGAGAGTTGTAAGATTACTAAACCCTCTCCATCACAAGTTGCTTCTGTTCATAGTACTCATCACATCAATAGAAACCTAACTAAGTAACCAAAATTTTCTGTACTGACTTGGAGAATACTATTGTTCTCCCATCTGTCTTTTCACATAGAAAGACAGTTTTTTTTCTATAGAAGAAATCATATCGAAATGAAGATTGTAATATAACAGCTTTATCCCACACAGGTGGCTATATATATCCTTATTTAATTTTGGGGGCATTTTACATATTTTATTTATCACATATGTGTGCCTGAGTGTATGTATGTGTACTGCATGTGTGCAGGTACTCACAGAGAGCAGAAGAGGGCATCAGACCCCCCAGAACTGGAGTTACTGGCAGTTGTGAACCACCTAATGTAGCTACTGAGAATTGAACCAGAGTCCTTTGCAAGTGGTATTAACCACAGAGCCATTGCTCCAGCCCTAGTTTGAGGAACTGTTAGAGGCTAGCATAAAACCTGCCACCTAGAAGAGGGTTAGTAGCTATTAAGAAATGTTTTCTATTTATACAGATTTCATAACTATTAAGATAACCAATCTAATAGAGGGAATAATCTATTTTCTTGGTATTGTAGCCTTTTGGTCCACCTGGAATAATGAAAAAAGGTATAACAAGATCTGAGAATGAAGAATGGAAAAGAATCCGATCGTTGCTGACACCAACCTTTAGTAGTGGGAAACTGAAGGAGGTAAGTTAATGGAGGACTTTTTATTATAAATGTAGTATACTCTATCAGAGGACTGGTAGAAATAATATCATACTATTTAAAGAGAAGTTCCTTTGAGCATTACATTGCTAAGGATGGTCTTTGGTTTTTGATTTATTGTTTTGTTGGTTCTTTGTTTTGTTTTGTTGTTGTTATTTTGTCTTACATAGTCCTTTTAAAAATATGATGATCTTTTTATAGCTTCAAAAACTTGTTATTTGGGGACTCAGATGTTGCCATTTACCAGGAGACTGTGTTGTGTTTTGTGCTTAGATGTTCCCCATCATCCAAGAATATGGAGATGCGCTGGTGAGAAACATAAGTCGGGAAGTAGAGAAGGGCAAGAATGTTATCACAAAAGAGTGAGTAGTGATGCATGCATTCGCTGGGGACTCTGTGCCCCATCTGGAAACCTCCCTCTGCCTGACAGGTAGCTAAAATTATTCCAGAGCTAGAGTAAGGGAGAGGCATGGTGTTACCCTGCTGTGCACCACACATTAAGGAACAGTTGCCGCAATACCTTGTGAGAGTCTCTCCATTGTGTACATGAGACAAAATTAGGTTACCTGTTGTCATCTTGTATGTTTTAGAAGACAGTTATATAGTTTAGAATGAAAGGAAAATTTAGGAAATCTGCAGATGTGGGGATTAAGGAATGTGGGAAGAGGATATATGTGCTACATCAGAGGACATTGGTTTGGCTAGATTATTATAGCTGTAACTTTCAACAGTCTAAATGGTCAGGATTTACTGAGGGTTTAAAAAATATCAACAGGAAATAAATTTTTCTGCCTCTCTTTCATCCAACTGAAGAGGGAGAAGGTTTTGGAAATGGTATGGGTAGTAAAATCATATTGAGTTCTGAAGACACCACAGTAGTAAAATCATGCTGTATTGATGATAATGCAGACAAATTGTCACATAGCTCAGAGGTTGTACGAGTAACGTATTAACTCACCTGTTTCTCTACTTAGCATCTTTGGGGCCTACAGCATGGATGTGACCACTAGTACCTTATTTGGAGTGAAAGTGGATTCCCTTAACAACCCCCAGGATCCCCTTGTGAAAAACACCAGAAAGCTTTTTGTGTTTGACCTTTTCAATCCATTGGTTTTTTCTACAGGTATATAGTCTGTTTTCAATTACACTAAGATCTTAGAATTGTTTTAATTACCATACAAAATAAAGAGGTTCCTCATAGCATATCCATACACAATTATAATCTCTGCCATTTTTCTTTCACTCCTGTATGACGTTTCTTTTATCCCCACCTGAATTTTCATTTCACTTGTTGTTATCCATCATTGCCACATACTTTTGTACTTTTTTGATAGGAATGAGATGATTATGTGATTTCTGTCTTTAAGCCATTAATGCCATGATTTATAATTATACATTTACATATATTGAATTATTAAACATCTCTAAAATGAAATTTGAATTGAAGTTAAATTAATATTATCTACTTTTAAATTTTCTCTGTTTATTTTCTTATGGATAGTATATTTATTTTAAGAGTGAGTGTAGATGTCACTCACTATTATGTTGCAGAATTTATTCTGTGACATTGTATCTATTGGCATTTGTGTTATGAAATTGAGTGCACATATTGATGCATATAAATTTAGAGTTGCAATGTCTTGTGAATGGGTAGTTCCTTTAAAGTATATGAAATGATCTTCTACATCCTTGGGACTAGCTTTAGTGTGAAATTGGAATAGTGATGCATGATTTTTCCTATGTTGATATTTGGTGGTTGGGTACATTTCTTGGGTCAGGGTAAAGCATTATGATTGTTAATCGAATATGATTGTGTATTATTTGCTTATCTATTTATTAAAAGACAGGCTCCATGTACTCCTAGCTGGACTAGAACTGGCTATGTATACAAGACTTTTCTGAACCTCATAGTGATCTGCCTGCATCTGGCTCTTGAGTACTGAGATTAAAGGACATATCACTATCTTCAGCCTTAGTCTGTGTCCATTTATAAAGGAATGTAGAGTGCTAATATTCAGACTTCTTATTGAAAGTTATGTTTGAATTCCTGACATTTTATTGGTTTTCTACTGTGTGGCATTGTGTTGGCCCTCTCTTCTGAATGTCTTAGATGTCTGAATGTCTTAATGTCTTAGCATCATTTCTTCCTCTAGCCTCTTGGCTGTATTTACTTTTTTACTTCAGTACAAACTGATCTTTACATTATGTAATGCAAGCAGACTTCATTGTGAGAAATTCTTTAGAATGACGTAAACAGGGATAGCTTTTCTGTCTTGATTGTAATAAATAGTGTTTTTCATAAACACATTAACATTGTTCAGCAGCTCTTATTTTCCAAACATGGACTACAACTTTTCAAGACATCCTGGCATTTTTGTTTTCCATTGAAAATATAGGAGATGTGCTCATGGTCCTGTCTTTATTTGTGACTTCGTCCTTCCTCTCACACCTTCCAGTACACTTTCTTTATTCTGCGTACTCACTGTATATCTCTAATATGAAATGGGAAGTTTCTTCTCTGGTCTTCTTACCTGTGTTATACTCTATCCATTTTGGATCTTGACATTTTTTTCCTTCTTTCAACAGAAGTCTGAGAACTTCTGTTCTATGATTTTATTGAGAATATTTTCTATGCCTTTGACATGGAATTCTCATCATTGTTCTATGCTCAAAAACATAGACCTTTTTCTTATCTGCCCAAAACTTACATGCTCCATCCAACTGTTTAACAAATAGATCACTAATCATGACTGAATGATCTTAATACTCTGCCTTGTCTTCATGCCTTCAACTTCTATCTTCTATATGATCCACTCTATCTCTGATGCTTTCCACCAAAATTTGTATTTGACTTAATTTTGGAGGCCAAAAGAGGTTTCCTAGTGAGACCTGAGCTTGCTTTACCAGGCAGGGCTGCATAAGGTGATGGCTTAACCACATGCATGGTTACCGGGTGTTTGTAAGGGTCTGCACTTGACTGTGCGGTATGCTTTGATCTAAAAAGGGGGGGGGAGTCTTTTGCACTGCCCATTGACATTGTTTTAAAAAGACCTTTTGAAGAGATAGAAAGGGTCATTGAGTATTGATCCAGGTCTCCCCAAACTATTCTGTGTTTCTGTCTTTCCTCTAATTAGCTAGGTCTCTCTTCCTACCTAATATTTCTTATCCCTTTCTCCTCAATAGTACCCAGGAAAAGATGGGAGTAGACTCCCCACACTTGATGAAACATTCATTGCTGTCATCATTTCATTTTGTTTTTCTTCTGTATATCAATCTCTTTATCAAATTTCATCTGAATATCCTGATTCAATTTCCTTATTTCTTTCAGCTTTTCGTGTTTTCTTGGGATTAATTTAGGAGTTAGGCATGCATTTATTGAATTCTTTAAACATAATTTATAATCACTTTGATTTCTTATCCTGTGTTTTGTACATTCCTTTTATTTGTGGTTACTCTGTGATTGAAGGATAGTTGATGTAGTTTTTCATGATACTTATGCCTTACAACTAAGAAATGTCCATCTGCGGTTACATCAATGGCTACATTTTGTTATTTTTTTAATTCAGGTCATCTTCCTCCATATAGTTAGAGTTTTTTTAGTTTTCAGGAAAGACTGGGCTGTAGTAGGGTTGAGGTGATGTTTTCTTCTGTTAGGCTTAAGTTCAGGGCTCCGAGCTCTTCCCTGCCACACCCCCACTCCCCATGATCCTATGGTAGGTTTGCAAAAATAGTTATCAACAATCAGCAAACCCTCTATGAGAATAGAATAGCAGTTGACTTCAAAACATTCATTAGTCACTCTTTAAGGGCTAACAATTTTAGGGAGAAAAGGCAGACTCCATTCTCTCTATGCTGACACATTAGCTATTGTAGGTATAAGTATGAATAAAGGGGAAAAATAAGTCATGATTGGACTAGAGATTAATAGAGTATTACAAAGTAGGACATAGAGGGGCAGCGAAACATCATGGTGGAGTGAAAAGGGGATGCAGGAAGATTTTGGAGGTTGGGTTAAAGATAAACTGGGAAAAAAGAGGTAAGATTGTGCAGTCATATGTAAAACAGTCCCATCTCTCGAGAAACTGAGCCGCAGACGTCCTTGAAACCAGGAAAGTCTATGTTACCAAGATGGAAGTAGTGATATATGAAAACATTTCCAAAAATATGAAATGACATAAGATTGAATATTGAGAAACTGACCTGCCTACCTACACTGACCTTGGATATTATATAAATAAGGAATAGCTTTAGAGGGGAAGGATAATGAAGTGGAACTATAGGATAATAAAATCTAAATGTCCAGAATATTGGGTTATCTCATTACTGGGCGACCTTCTGTATTGTTCTCCCCAAAAGCCCTACTCCAGAATATTCTTCATGTTAAGTTTCACCATCAATTTCTTCTTGGACCATCCCCCATGATTGTGATAGGGGCAAATGGACCAATGTGCAGTGGTTTCACCATGATTATTTATGTTTTGATGATTTTGTAAAAAATGTTTTTTGCTAATCATTGCCCTTGTTTGTTACATTAGATATGAGAACACTAAAGTAAAGCGATATGACTGTGTCAAGAGTGTGCAGGAATATTTTCAATCCCATCAGTAGAGTAGTAGAGGCTGGAAGATTTCAATTCTTGCCCTACCTGGCATTCAATCAATATTCTACTCGAGTCTAGAAGCTAAGGACGGAGATTCATAGCGTCGTGCCTGGCTAGCATGTATAAGACTATGCCTTTAGTCACCAACACATCAAATTTTCTTGATTTTTAAAGAGATTCTGTGTAATAATCAAGTCTCCTTTCAAATTTGTGTTTCTCTGACTCAGCCACCAGAGCACATGATTGTAATTTTTTTCATGTATTTTTTGTGTATTAATGCTGTGACATGAAAGATATAATGCACCTGCATTTTTGTTCTAGTCACTGTGCAGAAGAAATGATAGCATGAGCATCTGATCATTGCCTTTTTTCCAAGAGTGATAGAAAAGATATACTCCCTCAATTTCTATGTTAGCTCTTAGTTTCCATTGACAGTTCTCATAAAGTTAAGGGAAATCACTGCTGATCCCAATTTTCTTAGACATTAATTAGGAACGTATATTGTGTTTATCCCTGAATTTTTTCAAAACACACCGTCTCTGGTTGCTTGTGTGATTTGGTTTTGTGTTATGCCTCATTATATAGCAAACAACAGAATTCCTTTCATGTTTCTGCATTCAGTTGGTAAGAGTTTTGCTGATAAAATCCCTTTGGTATTTTTAAGTCACATTTCTACATAGGATTTCGTTGCAAAATTTATTCTGATTTTAAATAATGGCAGTAGAAGCTTTCGATTCAATTCTCCACATTCTCTTAGTTTTGTAAGTTTTAGAAATGCCTGTGAAGAACTGGTAATAATTATTTGTTAGATATTTCATAAAATTTCACACTGAATCTTCCTGGAGCTGAACTCTCCTTTTTGCATTTCTATTTAAAATTCAGTTAATTTTAGGTGTGACATACTTTCTATATGTTATAATTATACTAATTTCTACCACAATTATTCTGTTTTTTTAAATATTTCACTTAGTTTATTTAAAGTTTGTCACTGGTGAATAAAATAACTGTAAAAAGCTTAAATCTGCAATTTCATCATGGTTTTTTTTTTTTTTGCTTTTCTCTACAGCACTCTTTCCATTCCTTTCTATAGTATATAACAAACTAAACATTTGTGTGTTTCCAAGTGATGCTACATCATTTTTTAAGAAATTTATGGAAAAGATCAAAAAAGATAGACATGAAGAAACCCAAGAGGTAAAAATATGACACAATTTATTGTAATTTTAAGGCAATGATGTCAAAAAATAAACATTCCTTATAGAAAGCCCTATTAAGATATTTAATGAATTTGGTCTTTTCAATTTGAGTTGTATCCTGCCTAGGACTTCAGCAATTTCTTTGAGCATTGAGACTGTCACATATATAACCCAGTTTTTCCTAATACAGCTTACATGCTGGACTAAGGCTAGGATGTTGGCAGAAAAAAATGCTGACAGAAGGCTGTCAGGGAGTCGGCATCATGTCTGAGGAGGTGCCACTGCTTATTTGCTAGTATTCTGGGGTTTGGAGCATTTGTAGTTGTGGTTGTTTGAAAGAAAATGGCTCCCTAAGGGAGTGTCACTATTAAGAGTTGTGGCTTTGTTGGAGTAGGTATGGCCTTGTTGGAGGAAGTGTGTCACTGTGGAGGCAGGCTTTGAGGTTTCATATATGCTCAAGCCATGCCCAGTGTCTCAACTCACTTCCAGGTACCTGTCAAGGTATAAGAATTCTCAGCTATCCCTCTAGCGCCATGTCTGCTTGTATGCTGCCTTGCTTCCTGCCATGATGATAATGAACTAAGTCTCTGAACTGTAAGCAAGCCTCCAGAGTTAAATGTTTTCTTTTATGAGAGTTGTCAAGGTCATGGTGTCTCCTCACAGCAATGGCAACCCTAACTAAGACAGAAGGCAATCACATAAAACCAAGCAATGAGTTCCAGTACAACAGGTGATGAGTATGAGATATTGGTTAACAATATGTCAAGGAAATGAGATATTGATGTGTAGGACTTATTTATAAACAAGCACATGTGAAAGGAGAAGAAACTGCCAACCATCCAGACAGGAGTCTGTTGTCAACAACTACAGATGCTTAGAATGAGGGAAAGCCATGAGAAATGGTGTTGAACATGGCAGCATGATACTAGACCATGATAGACTTATTTTTTAAAAGATATTTTTTCATGACAGTGTTTCTCTGGCTAGCTCTGGCTGTTATGGAAATTATTTTATAGACCAGGCTGTACTCAAAACTCAAAGATCCACCTGCTTACCAACTGCTGGGATTAAAGGTGTGTGCCATCACCACTGGGCTCATGGTAAATTTTTGTTCCCCAAAATCTGTGGGTCAGAGTTTTGTGTCACTAGTGATTCAGGCTTACATTAGTTGAATTCTTAAATAAGCCACTTCTGCCCAAGAAAGTTTAACTTCTTTTTTTCATACTTATTTTTTGCATGCCAATCCACTTTCTGCTTCTGAAATTTCTGTCTCTTTTCAGCACCGAGTGGATTTCCTTCAGCTGATGATGAACTCCCAGAATTCCAAAGACACGGAGTCCCATAAATGTAACTAAGTATAATGTAGGGTCTAAAGGGGTTGCACAGAGTACAGGGCTTGTTCTTGAAATGTAAAGGTGTCATTCTAGCAGAAAAGGTTTCCTACTAAATTACAAAAAGACACAGACGGGCTATGTTATATGAAGCGGCCTGAAGAACTCTCTAAAATCATGGAGTATGTGCATACAGAAAATATCAAGGTATTGTACCTTCCGTTTATGACAGGAAAACTACAACCCTGAAATATCAACATGGCTGCCAAACCAAGACCTAAATTGACCCAACAACAGTTGACATTCCAACATGGATGGAAAAATCTCATGAGAACCCATCCTTAGATGAACAGCTCCAGGTAGTTCAGGTCATCCGAGAGAGATAATTAGTCTTCCCAAGGAATGAGTGACTAATTGTTTATCCAATACTAAATGGCCAACCCAGAAACAAGTATAAATTGGAAAAATGAACAGACTCAGCAGGTTGTATTTATGATTATTTATTTGTGTATGTAATAAATTGGTTAAAGAAGAGGTCCTAAATTTGAGAGTGAGTGGAGATGTAGCTTAGGAGTTTAGGAGGGAGGAGAGAAAGAGGAAAATTAAATAATTATATTTTGATTAAACCTTTAAAAATCTGAAGGTCTGTTATGAGCATTGATTTTTTTCACTCCAAGAGTCTTCAGTGATGTGTGGGTCACCTACCTCAGTCAAATGCTGATTCTCAGCCTCAGGGAGGACCACTGAATCAGAACCTCTAATTGCAAATCTGTTTCCCGAGCATTCAGTCATGAAGTACAGTGTTGAAATACCAACTTTCACTGTGGTTCATAATTGGAAATGTGTTCACTAACTTAAGGGACTGTGGAAATTTAGTTTTCCTTTCACAGTAACATAGCACATTAAAGAAGAAATGCTGTGGGATGTGTTGCTCTGATTGGTTGATAAATAAAGCTGTTTGGCCAGTGGTTTGGCAGAATAAGTTTAGGCAGATAATTCTAACTAGAGAGATAGGAGAGAAGAAAAGAGAGTGGAAGACAGGCTGCTAGCCACTGCCAGAAGAAGCAAGATGTAAAGCTACTGGTAAGCCACGAGGCACATGGCAAAGTATGGATTTATAGAAATGGGTTAATTTAAGATATAAGAACTAGATAATAAGAAGCCTGCCATGGCCATAGTTTAAAAATAATATTAGCCTGTGTGCGTTTATTTGGGTCCAAATAGCTGCGTATCTGGCGGGTGAGAGAGATTTGTCCTGACCCCAGGCCAGGTGGGACACAGAAAATCTTTCAGCTACAAATGGTGGGGCCAGACATGGTGGCAAGTGTTTCACTTAAAACCTGAGAGAACTTAATAGGAGATTCTAAAACAGAGCTAAAAACAGCTTCCTAGTTGTGTCTCAGGCAAGCCGTGAGCCACAGTATGGCGGGTTAGCAACCACACGTGGGCTGGACCTGCAGCACGGTGGGTTCTAGCTGCAGTACACAGTGGTGTCTCCAAGCTGCGCAGTGCACTGCATGGTAGATTTAGCTTTTACTAGTATTAAAAAAAGAGGTTTCTGGGCTACATGCTACTGCTGGATAGAGACACAGACCCACTGCCTCCCACAGTCAGCAGAGAGCATGGTTCCCAGAGCTGGCAGTGAATTACCACAACCATATTGGGAAGGTGATGTGGGTAGAGTCAGCAGCCAAGGCTTCTGCTTCATTACTAGCCACTGTAGTTTAAAGCAATAGATTCACAATAAGGCATATTTAGATGAAATAAACCTCTAAATGGTTTACAATGTGTGTAAAAGTATACATAGTCTTGGAACAGAGAGGAAAAGGAATATAGACTGTTATATAAAAAATAGAAAGTTTTCAAAAATAAAGTCTTTAAAGAGAAAGTAAAAGTAATACAAAAAATAAGACACATAAAGATGGAAATCACACAGAGAGTCTGGATTATATTGTCTTTTGGATTTTTAACTACAGAGAGACATTTGATTGTAAAGGCTGCTAAATTAAACCAATATGTATGTTTTAAATATATCTTGACTTCAAATTTTATGTCTAAGGATATATTGCTTTGGAAAGGAAGTTCTGCTTTTGTTTCCACAGAAGATGAAAACCAGGCTTATATGGTTTTATTAAGGGTGACCCTCTGAGAGATCTCCAGATGTTCCAACATCCAGATCAGCTTCAAGACAATTGGCTCAGACAATGCAGCCCCAAAGACTACTCCAGTCAGGACTTGTCCATAATTCTTAATTTTCTCAGGATCACCATAAGATTGTCACTGCCCTCAACCAGCAGAAACTAGTATGAGAAGCTACACCCAAATTCCCAAAGTATTGTTTATAAATTTTTTATTTAAAAAGGGTTGATTATAAATGCAATATCTTTCTAAAGGAAAAAAAGGAATAATATAGATATAATAGGATAAAAGAGTAGATTATAAAACCTAAACTTAAAGAGCAACAACTTGTTTAAAAATGTTTTACATTGCTATAGATTTTAGTTTATTACAAGTTTAAAGTTAAATTAGTTATACTGTATATATATATACATATATATATATATATAATTTCTATTCTCGTTTAAGGTATTATGTTTATGTAACTCACTTAAATTGTAATAGATAATTAAGAAATACAGATTAATAATTAGTCTTCTATGATAGTCAAACTTACAGTCATGTTAGTTAAGTTTTCTAGGTATAAATAGATATATTTAAATTAGGTACATAATCTTCAAACACTCCAAAGAGGAACTTTAGATGACTGTCCAGATAGGGAGCTGTCTCTGTCAGTCGAGATTTTTGGAAATTGATTACAATGCATTTCTTCTTTACTTAGATAATATTATGTCCTTCTGAAGTCTCTGATGTAGTTTAAGACTAGATAGTTATAATTACAGTTTTCCTTAGTCATGATAAAAGATAAATTAGATATGAAACTTTAGACTCACTAACTAGATGGTTACAATATCTAGTCTATTTGTATTTGGCAAAATTAAAGAAAATATTCCATCTATCCTATATTTGGAGCCCCCAATTGGATCAGGCCCTCTGGATAAGTGAGATAGTTGATTAGCTTGATCTGTTTGGGAGGCATCCAGGCAGTGGGACCGGGTCCTGTCCTCAGTGCATGAGCTGGCTGTTTGGAACCTGGGGCTTATACAGGGACACTTGGCTCAGCCTGGGAGGAGGGGACTGGACCTGCCTGGACTGAATCTACCATGTTGAACTCAATCCTGGAGGAGATGGGAATGGAGGGTGGGCTGGGGGGGAGGGGGGGGTTGGAGGGGGGAGAACAAGGGAATCCATGGCTAATACGTAAAATTAAATTTAATAAATAAATAAATCTTAAAAAAAAGTTAAAACCATCCTTTTTGAATAGACAGAAAAGGGGAAGTACTGTGGAATGTCATTCTGTATGCTGTGAATATGTGCTGCTCTGATTGGATGATAAATAAAACACTGATTGGCCAGGAGCCAGGCTGGAAGTATAGGCAGGAGAAGCAGACAAGGAAAATTCTGGGAAGAAGGCTGAGTCAGGAGTCACCAGCCAGATACAGAGGAAAGAAGCATGATGATAAGTCAGAACAGAGAAAAGGTACCAAGCCATGTGGCTAAACATAAATAAGAATTATGGGTTAAATTAAGTGTAAGAGCTAGTCAGTAATAAGCCTCAGCTAATGGCCATATGGTTCATAATTAATATAAGCTTCTGAGTGATTATTTTATAAGTGGGCCATGGGACTGTGGGTGCCTGGCAGGACTAGAGAAACTTTCCAGCTACAAAGAAAAAAATACAGTGTTTATGATATGTTTCCTCTTCATTATTTTACTCATGGTGACTGGGTTTAGTATTTCAGAGTAATCCTTCTTTTCATACATTCATACTACAACGTGTGTTTTGAAAATTTTAATTAATTAATTTCATCATTAATCCTACATTTGAAGTCAATGCCCAATTTTTTGCTATTTTCTATTATTAAAAAATTTTTACATTTAAATATATTTTGATCATGTTCTTCCTCTGCCCAAAGGCCTTCTGAAAATACCACACACGAACTTTAAGTTCTTTCTCAAAAGCAAACAAAAGTCCAATACAACAGGAAAATCACCCACAATCAAGGAAACAAAACCGAAAACAAACAAACAAACACCAAACTGTAACCAAATTAAAGTACACACACACACACACACTGTGGAGTTCATTAATATGATGGGAAACCACGCCCGAACATGAGGCCTGTCCTGGAGTGGTTGATATTCCGTGTGCCACTCCACTTGGAAAAAACTGATTTTCCATCTCCCAACACATATAAAGGATATAGTTGTTAACATTTTTCCCAGTGGACAGGTTTTCATTTGTTCATTCATTTTTTTTTAATGTAACAAACTGAAATTTAAAAAGATAAAACTAAAACTAACATATCAATGTTAGGGAAGAAAAACTAACAGAAGAAAAAGAGTACAGGGAAAATACAAGAATCAGAGACCCATTCTTTTGCACACTCAGAAATCCCATAAAAATACTGAACTGGGAGCCACAATATATACACAGAGAACCTTCTAGAGACCTGTGCAGGCCTTATGCATGCTTTCTCAGTCTCTGTGAATTCATATGACATTTCATCATGCTGATTTGGAGTGCCCTGCATTCTTGGTATTTTTGGTATTCTCAGCCGAACTGGCTACTACTTTCTTCCTGACTCTTCTGTGGGTGTCTCTGGGATCTGAGGAGAGGATTTGGTGGAGAAATCCCATTTAGGACTGAATATTTCAAAGGCTCTCACTCTCTGCCTAATACAATGTTGTGGTTCTGGATATTTGTTCCCATATGATGCAGGAGGAAGCTTCTCTGATGATGGCGGAGCAAAGCACTTATCTATAATTACAGCAGAATATCATTAGGAGTCATTTTATCCCTACCTTTTTTTACACCAGTATTATTTGGTTTTGCCTTTGACCTCTGGGATGTCTAGTCTCAGGTTCTAGGTCACCTAAGCAGTGCCAAGTCTTGGTTCCATCTCATGGAGTAGGTCGTAAGTCAAATCAGTCATTGGTTGGTTACTCCCACACATATTGTACCACCATTGCCCTTGCATATCTTGCAGGCACTACACCATTGTCGATACAGTGCAGTGTGCCTTCCTGTGTCAAAGATGGTAGATCGAAGTAGGTGAAGGCTCTGTGTAGGCACCAGCTTTTATCATTGACATAAAATATCTAATCTCATTTCAGCTCTTTCTGATCTGGAGATCCTGGCCCAATCAATCACATTTATTTTTGCTGGCTATGAGACAACAAGCACTGCTCTTTCCTTTATTACGTATTTACTGGCGATTCACCCCCATGTTCAGAAGAAACTGCAGCATGAGATTGATGCAATCCTGCCCAATAAGGTGAGTGGATGGTGCTGGGAGCCACAGGAAAAATATCAAACCTCAACAAGAAACACTACTTCTACACTTGCATTTAGAATTATAGTAAATACAGTAAGAAGTGATTCTTTGAGCAATAACCTATGCAAATCTAAAACAAAGAAAAAATTATATGTAGAGAAAAACTAACCTCAGCAATTCTGTACTGACCCTGTAATAAACATTCTCTCTAACTACAATGACAGTCCAAAAACATGCATAAAATCTCTTTAGATTTTTAAGGATAAGCAAGTGTCAGTCAAGTGTCTTCTTTAAACTTAAATGGGTATTTTGCCTGCATGTATATCTGTGTACCATGTGCATATCTGAAACATGAGGAAGCCAGAAGAGGGCCTCAGATTCCCTGTAATTAGACTTCCACGAAATGTGCTCACCATGTGGGTACTGGGAACTGTCCTTGGGTCCTCTGTAAGAGCAAACAGTGCTCTTAACCACTGAGGCATCCCCCTAGAACTTAAACAATCGACCTGACAGCTGTATTATTATTACTGAAAATGCTTTCGCATGACTGTTATCAATGGAGCATCACCTGGTTTTGGCTAGGCAGGCTGATTCAGTTGTTCTTCTCTTTACTCCTCTCTCTAATCACATAATTAGACTCAAAGAAATCACATCATGGTAGCTTCTAACTTAAATATTCTAACTTAAATATGTCACCTGTATATTATGGTGACATCAGTGTCCCACAATGTGAGACAACACATCATATAAGTTATCTTCTGATCTACACCCAAAATGGACACAATGGGATGTGAGATACCTGAACTCTGGGACTGGCTGGGTTGTCAATGAGGTACAAGCAAAGAATCTTCAGACCTCATACTCACTCTGTCTTCCTGTTTCATTCTGTCAATGTGACAAATGCTATCACCCAAAATAACTATGGGGAGGAAGGAATTTACTTCAACTTACATTTTCACATAACAGTCTATCACTGAGGAAAGTCAATGCAGGAACTCAAGACAGGAACTTGTTTTCAGGACTGCATGCAACTCTACACAGCACTGCTTTTGACCAAGGTACTCACTCACAGCCAAAGAGGCACAGCAGGGACTATGGAGGATGCTGACTGATCACTGGCCCACTCACTGACCTATCCTTATCTAGATGTTTTCATGCATCCCAAGGTCATCCACTCAGGAAATAGTACTATCTACAAATGGCTGGACCCAGCTACATTAACAAATAGTCAGGAAAACTCACAGACCAATTTAAACCAATTTAAAGTAGCAATCCCTAATCTTTCCATTTAGACCTCTTTCTCAGGTGACTCTAGCCTGTGATGTTGAAAGTTAAAGATTTATTTGAACAGCATATGAGGTACAAGGGACTGTTTCTTTTAGAAACTGAGCATGGAGCTGAATGGACCTCTCACTAGAACATAATGATTTTGCTCAATTCATCTCCATTTTCACACTATTTTACCATAATAAGTTTCAAAGGGAAAAGATCCTACTGAAGTTAATCACTGTAATTTCATATACTATTCCTGTTTAATATGGCATTGATCTTCAAATTGAATATCTATAGTAATATTAAATTTAGTCATAGAATTTAAACACTGTGAGTTGTCCTCTGAAAGGATTGATATGGAATTTGAAAAAGGAATTTAATGTTCCCCACATTATATTTCCTCAGTCTGGACATGTGGCCTCCCTATATTAAGTTTTCACAACCTCAACAGCTGATTTATGTTGAATGAGATTGACATAATATGCCATTCATTACTACTTAAAAGGAAAACAGTACAAAGGAAAACTGAAGATTTGGGACCTAAGTGTAAGCTTATGTGAATGTTCTTCCATATTCACTTCACCATGTATTTCTGTGGACCTTTAGTATGTCTACACATGACTGTGGTGAATAGGACTTTTCAATTGTAAATCCAATCATTAACTTGGGTTGAATGTTGAGTTCCTAAAACCTTAATAGTTCTGAATAGATTGACATGAAAGTTAGTTTTGGATCTCAAATCAGCAGAATCTTTCTTTTAAATCTTACCAGGTACCTGCCACTTATGAAGCTCTGGTAGAGATGGAATATCTAGACATGGTGGTGAATGAAACTATGAGATTATATCCAGTTATTGGCAGGATTAACAGACTCAGTAAGAAAGATGCTGAAATCAATGGTGTGTTCATTCCCAAAGGGACCACGGTGGTCATACCTGTTTTTGTTCTTCACCAAAATCCAAAATACTGGCCAGAGCCTGAAAAGTTCCATCCTGAAAGGTACAAGAACCATGAGAAGGAGACAATACAGAGAAGCTGACTTATTTAAGTATCTTAAGATGTCTATTAATGTAATCACATAAATATGAATTTATATTATCTGGCATGTATATTTGACTTTATAATATCAGTAGTAAACAATGATAATTATTATAAAAACTACATACATTTTAGTTGATCAAATAATGACAGTTCTGAATTTTGTAATATTATTTTAGAGTCTTAAATCTGACTTAGTTAGGGTTTTTAATGCTGTGAAGAGAAACTATGACCCTGGCAACTCTTAGAAAGGAAAACATTTATTTGGGGATGGCTTACAGGTCAGAGTTATAGTCCATTATCTTCATGGCAGGAAGCATGGCAGCATGCAGACAGACATGGGGCTGGAGAAGTAGCTGAGAGTTCTACATCCAGATCGGCAGGCAGAAGTAAGTGAAGACTGTGCCACCAGGCTTGGCTTGAGCTTCTGAGACCTCAAAGCCCACCACTAGTGACAACTTACCACAAAAAGCCACACTTCCAATAGTACCAGTTCCTATGAGCCTATGGGGCCTTTTTCATTCAAACTACCACAAAACCTTAATAGAATTTCCGGTAATATAATGACATCATTCAACATATTTTGAAGTGTGTGTAGGTGTTTAGAAATTAGAAAAACATCAGTTTCCTCCTGTTCTTATAATTGCTGATTACTTTCTGTAACTTATAAATGCTATTTTATGACACAGGCTTGTGTGAGTGTGAATGAGTGTGTGTGTGTGTGTGTGTGTGTGTGTGTGTGATGTGTGTCAAAGAGAGCAAGTACAATTACCATGATTAGAAAATCATTTATCTTACTTAATTTTTTAAGCTTATAATTCTTTGATGCTATCCATATTGTCACAAGATCTCTGGACACATCCTCAAATATAGGAATAATTTCCAAATTATACGAATCCATTGTATTAGACATTGGTGCAGGTAGAGGTGCAGAAAGTCTACTGTATGGTGGGTCAAGCTGTGCCACTGAGGATGAATGCTAAGTCCTCTTAGTCTTGTTTCTGTCTATTTTGTGAGGAAACTCCCTCACACTCGTCCAGTGGATGACTCCTCCAAAGTCAAGTCATCTACTGATCAGAAAGTTGATATTTTCATCCTTCTTGAATCTGAACCAGGGTATTCTGTGAGTGGAAAGTAATAAGCAGTTTGTGGAAATTGTATGCAGCATGGAAATAATTGCTATGTTGCCATTGTTGCCCTACTAATAAAAATGCAGGATAATATTTTTTTTTAAGTTTCAAGATTATTATTTGGAATAACATTTTTTCAGTCACCTTTTCCCTCAAAATTCTCCTATAGTTCCCTCCTCACACTTCTTCAAGTGCATGACCCTTTTTTTTCTCACTAATTGTTGTTTAGGTGTTATTTAGGTGCTCACATACAAATATGTGGATATGTATTCCTATAAATAACCCGTCCAATCCATATCATGCTACTCATGTAAAAATGATATTTTAAGATAGATGCAGTTGCAATAGAAGCCCAAGAATTTAGACAAACAGTAGTCTCTTTCATGACTTTCTTGATGTCTAAAACCTTGTATTCTTAGCCATGTGTCCCTGGTGTTGGCAGATGGTCCATGTATAGTGCTTATGAGAGGAGTAGAATGGGTCGCCTAACTCCTGTTTTCTGGTTAGGTGAATCCTATGTCCCTCTACATAGCCACCACTTCCACCTCCTTTAGTTCAGTGGCTACAAATGCAGTCATTATCCATTGTTCCTTTTTATTGTTGGTCCAGCTTTCAATCCGATACTATAGACTCAGTGGGCATCAGCAACTAGACCAGGAAGGAGGAATGCAAAGTTAAAAAATACTGAGGTTAAATCAAATGCAGTATATAAGATGTCTATAGAAGAATGCTAATGTTTCTCATCTATGTGTTTGTGGGGGGTGTGTGTGGAAAATTTTCCCCAACAGAAGTCCACCAACTTCAGCTTGCACACACATATATCAGTACAACTCTCACTGGACTCCAATGCTGTTTATATAATAGCTTAGAAATTATTTCTTAATATTCCCTGATACTTAGTAACTCAGAGGACAGATGATTATTAGTCTTCTAGAATATTTCCAGAATCACCATTTTTATTTAAATGATCTTGTGAGAAATCAAATTTTAATTGGACATAGGTCTGTACTTTTAGTAGTTTTTTCCCCCAATGGAGGAAATAGAGATAAAACTCAGAGAAAACAGAGTAGAGAAGCAGCATGTGTTCTTGCAAACCACTTCAGTTGATGACTCTTGGAGGAGAGAGAGACAAAGATTTTGTGAAAGGGACTTAATGAGGGAAAGGAGGCTGGAGAGGAAATAGATTAGGATAAGTAGACTGAAACAAGGAAAGGAAGAAACAAGAGGATGCTGAAGAGAGAATGGAATAGAAACAGTTCATTTGTAACATACATCTCCTCCTTCCCCAATGAACAAAGCCCCAACTTAAGAGTCAGGGAAATTCCTTTTATCTCTTTCACTTTTACTTTGTGATGTGTCCACACCAGGAACCCATGATATCCTTAATATTTTAAACTTTGAAGACACATTTGGTTTCAATGATCATTCACCACTCATCATCTTATTAACTTCGGGAGCTCCTTTACCATAAAGTTGTAGAAAGAACTTTCACTTCCAAATCTCGTAATGATTTAACTCACCCTGATTGCAGTAGTGAACCCACTGAAGTGCCCTGTATGATTCTGGCTGAGGACTGTAGTTGAAAACTGTAAACATGCAGCTCATGTGCACTGCATGTGTCATTATTTATGTTCTTGTTCAATTGTGACACCAGGTTCAGCAAGGAGAATAAAGACAGCATCAATCCTTACACATACCTGCCTTTTGGATGTGGTCCTAGAAACTGCATTGGCATGAGGTTTGCTCTCATTAACTTGAAGCTTGCAGTTGTCAAAATCCTGCAGAACTTTTCCCTGCATCCTTGTGAAGAAACAGAGGTGAGGCAGAACATATTCTTTTTGTCATGTTTTTTGGTTTATAGTCATATGTGTTTTCATCAATTTGTGGCTATATATAACATATATATGAAATATATATGGAATATAAAGATTTATCTTTAATTAATGCTTTCTCTGTCAAAAGATCTATATGAAGCCATGCTTGAGTCCTAGGGCCCTTGAGTTCTGGAACAGTTAGTCTGTGTCTAAGCATATATGTTAAGGATGAAGATATTTCTTTTATGATTACATATAGTATCATTTAATTTGTTTTTTCTTGTTACAAGTATATATGCATTTACAAAATAATAGACTTTTTATAGTATTTTCATACTTGTATATCCCTTACATGGAAATATTATTTTCTTTTTATTTATTCTTCTCTCATAAATTACATTCAGACCACAGCCTCCTCTGCTTCCTCCCATCCTCCCATTGCCCCCCCCACCCCTGCTGCCTCACCTATCTCCCAGATCCACTGCTCTTCTGTTTCCCATAGGAAAAGAGCAGGTCTACCAGGGATATCAACCAAACATGGCATAACAAGTTGCAATGAGACTAGGCATAAACGCTCATATCAAGACAGGATAAGACAACCGAGAAAGAGGAATTGGCCCACAAGCAGGCAAAAGAGTGAGAATCACCCCTACTCCTACTGTTAGGAGTTCTGCAAAAACCCCAAGCTAAACAAACACAGCATGATGTGTGCATCAGGCCTCACACAAAACCGCATAGGCTCCATGAGTGTTGCTTCAGTCTCTGTGCCCCTATGAGTCCTGTTTAGTTGATTCTGTGGGCCATGTTCTCCTGGTACCCTCAACCCCTCTGGCTCCTACAATCACAGAACGTATTTTTAAATTGTGTTTTATTTTAACTATGTATATACACATGTTTTGTCTCCAAGAGGTGTAATTATCACCTTATGTTCCCTGTGTGATCTCAGAGTGTCCCAAATTCTTCACCAACTGGAGTGGCTTTAAACATTCCACAGTGCTTCCCATTTTTAGCCACAGACAAAAATTCCTGCATTAAATCATTATTCATGGGTATGAAGGAATCCTTTGGCCATTTTATGCACTTGTCCTCACGTTTTAGAAACTCAGGTCTAGACTAGCAGGCATCCACTTAGATTCTTATAAATCCATCTGTTTCTTCCCTTCTTTATTATTATTTCTTATCCTTCACGTTCCTATTAATTAAGTCCCCTCCAAGCCAAGAACCTTCACTAGATTTTCTCAGTGAAATGTACTCCTGTTTTCTAGATGACATCTTCAGACTGCCCTCCAAACCCCATGATCTGTGAACTACCACATATACTTCCCACTATTATTTTCTCTTTATTCATTATATCATCCCCTACTTTCTAAATCCCCTAAATTTTTTCTTTCCAAAAATTAAAATGGTTCCTTGAAGGATCTTTGTATATTAAATCCTTCAATAAAAACATTAAACATTTTAAACTATTCTAAATAATAAAAACTGACAAAATTATTTAATAGAACCATTTCTTTATGTGTACTTTTAAACATTGTTATTAATTCTTGGAGAATTCATACATTTTGTTTAGTTCACGTCATCACCACAATTTATCCCAGATCCATCCCCACCTCACCTCACACTCAATGTGTTCTCTCTCCATTTTTCTCTCTAATTTTTAAGTCAACCAAGTCCAATTTGTGTAGATGACTGCTCTTTTGTGTGGGACCTGGTCTGGAATCTGGTTGATTTAATTAAGGTCACAGCCTTAATAAAGAAAACAAACTGCTTTCCATAGCAACTTGTAGCATGAATCTTAAAAAGTTCTTATTAATAAAATCAAACCTGAGGCCAGTTATTGGGGTGAACACTGGAAGGTCAGAGAGACAGAATAAGCCACAGCTATCTCACCTCGCTGAATCCTCAGCTGGTCTTGTTTCCTCAGACTGGATGCCCCGAGCCCTCATCCAGAATGGGTCTCAGCTGAACTGCTGCTAGAAGCCTGAAAGCTTAACCAGCCACATGTTTCTCCAGGCCAAAGGCTTCTCCAGGCCAAAGGCCTGCTCAGGCCAAATGCCTCTAGTTTCTGGTCCTCACGCCTTATATATCTTTCTGCTTTCTACCACCACTCCCTGGGATTAAAGGTGTGGCTTTCTGGGATTAAAGGCGTAGGTCACCATGCTTGGGTGTATCCTTGAACACATGAATTTCTGCCTCTGGAATGCTAGGATTAAAGGCGTATGCTACCACTGCCTAACCTCTATGTTTAATATTGTGGCTGTCCTGTTCTCTGACCCCAGATAAGTTTATTAGCATACACAATATTTTGGGGAACACAATACCACCACAGCAACTTTCAAGCATCCAAGCTCCTCGGCTAAGGGGTGGAGGGACGATGTTCTTATCCACACACGCACAGTGTTTTGGCTTGAGTTTGCACATGTCACATGTCTTTTGCATGCTATCACATCTTCATAAGTTTATATGTGCATCTGCCCTGTTCTCTCTGGAAAATACTGCTTCTTTGAAGTCCATGACCATGTCTAGTCTTACAAATACTAAGCCCTCTTCTGTGTACAGTTTTAATATAAGGTGTCACATTTAGAAGCATGTTTGAAAGGTCTCCTCTGAAGAACTTAAGAATATGTTGTCATTAACATAAATGAAGAAATTTCCAACAAGTTTACTTTGATTACTTTTGTATAAAATATGACTCAGTAAATTTTCATCATGGAAGAAGAATATACTGTGGTCATTTTCCCTTTGGTGACTTTAGGTCAGCTGTTTTCCTATACCATACATGAATACATTTGAGTGAATTTGTTTTGATGATAGGCAATCTTCAGGTATCTGGCAATCTCTGACAAACTCTAGCTACCTGCAAGATGACCTTTCTCAACTATGAGACAACCCTTTTGCACATTCTTCTGCTGATATCAGATTACTACTCTGTTGGAGGACCCTCTCTTCCACAAACTGACAACAATATCATTTAAGAAAATTACTGAATATGAGTGAAAATTCACTTTTTAGCACTATCTTGGAATTTCAGAAAAAATACAGAGGATTAATGCATGCTATAGTGGTAGCCAAAATCCCTCCATCTATCATGAACCAACATGTATCAAATTGGAAAGAAAATGCATTGTTCCAAAGTCATAGTATGACAATAGTATTTACCATGTACCAAACCTGCTTTTGGTTTTTTTTCCAGTTTTACTAAGTGAAAATTAACCTTATATTTTGTTTTAAGATGTGCTTGTTATGTGTCCACAAATGTGCTTTACAATGTTTAAACTTCTACTTTTCAGTCAAAATTTAGAACAATAAAGAAGACATACCATCACAATTTTATCTTAGGCCTTATTCAGAATACATTTATATATATATATATATATATATATATATATATATATATATATATATTCTGTTAGGAGGAATAGATTGAAGCATGTTTTCATATTCCATATAAGCAACTTAAGACATTTGATGTTTGTTTTAGTTTGGGTTTCTATTGTTATGTAGAGACATTGTGATCATGGCAACTCCTATAAAGGAAAACATTTTTATTGAGGTGACATATTACATTTTCAGAGGTTTAGTCCATTATCATCATGACAGGGAGCACAGTGGCCTGCAGGCAGACATGGTGCTGGAGAATTCTTTATCTTAATTCAGAGTCAAAAGAAATTGGCTTGAGACACTGGGCATGGGGTGAGCATATGATACCACAAGGCCTAACTCCATAGTGACACACTTCCTATAAGACCACCCTTACTCTAACAAGGCCACAACTTCTAATAGTGCCACTTCCTTTGGGATCCATTTTCTTTCAGACCACCACAGTGTTAAAAGTCATTTATTAACTCATAAAGATAAATTTATTTTTTTCCAGAAAGCAGTCCATATTGTTCAAGATGGTACAGAACATGCTATGTAGCTAAACGTGCTGTAATCTTGTGTTTCACCTCCCTCTTACTTGGGAATGCTAGAGTCACAGCCATGTGCAAACACATGAAGAAGCCACTATTGCTCTTAATATGCCAATTCTTGTAGCAGGAATCTTAAAAGGTCTTATTAATTAAATCAAACCTGAGGCCAGATATTGGGGTGAACGCTGGAAGACCAGAGAAGCAGAACAAGCCACAGCCACCTCACCTCGCCAGTTCCTCAGCTGATCCTGTTTCCTCAGACTGGAAGCCTCTGAGTCCTCATTCAGAATGGATCTCAGCTGAACTGCTTCTGGAAGCCTGAATGCTTAACCAGCCAAATGCTTCTAGTTTTTGGTCTTCATGTCTTATATATCTTTTTGCTTTCTGCCATCACTCCCTGGGATTAAAGACTCACTTCTTGAGATTAAAGGCATGAGTCACCATGCCTGGCTATTTCCAGTGTGGTCTTGAACTCACAGAGATCCATGCCTCCAGAAGGATAGGATTAAAGGCGTGTGTGCCACCATTTTCTAGCCTCTGTATCTAGTGGCTGTTCCGTTCTCTGACCCCAGATAAATTTATTAGGGTGCACAATATTTTGGGGAACACAATACCACAGGTTCTATCAGATTTCTGTGAAATTGATGATTCATTTAACTTACCAGTATATTTATTTAACTATTTCAGGTTCCCTTGAAATTAAGTAAGAAACTGACTAATACTCCAGAAAATCCTATTGTTCTGAAGATTATATCAAGGAATGGGGCCATAAATGAAGATTGATTTTACTTCAAGTTCTGATATGTTCTTCAAAAAGTGCATTCTAAATACCTGGATTTTAATTTATTCCTGAAGAAAACCTAGATGAATATGACTTTAATCTATCACACTTCATGTCAGAGTTGTCAATTATTTTTCATTGTCTTGATAAATTCTCAATTATTGTGAATGGAAGGAAAATTATTAGCAATCTTTATGTTCTCTCATATCAAAATTTGCCCATATTTCCAGAGATAGAACAGTATGTTTCATTTCGATGCTGATAAAAGATTTTTCACGGATTTTGCCAATATTGTTTCCATTATTGAATCTTTAATTTGGCATTTGTGGCTGATCATTCCACTGACAATTATTCTTTGCATTTTGATGGGTTGTAAGATTCTGTGTTAACCACTATCCACAGAGAAATTTCTTTGATTAGATCTGAGGGCTACATTAATCTATTGATAAAAGATGCAAATTAAAAGGCAGTTGGATATTAAGACCTTTATCAGAATAATAGATTCATTCTTGTGCCCCACAGCCTTGTATCCTTGGCAAGAGATACAGTACTAAACGTGTATTTCCTCCCATGGAATGGAGTTAAATCCAAGCAAAAAGTGATTGGCTACCCCCATAATATTCATGTCACTATTTCATATATAAACCTCGATCTTGCCATGATGGTCATTATATAAGTTCATGAGATTCACTGCTGAGTAAGAAAGACTGTTGAATTCTTTCCCCATAAAGAATACTCCCCACCACCTTCCAGTACTATAAAAGATTGCCATCAAGGAATAAATTTCCTGGTCAGTACAATGTTGGGATGGCCTATAACCAATGTGTTTACTGTCTTTTCCAATGGGATCTTACCCTAGTGTTCTTCTCAGTAACCAAGACCAATGGCAGTACCCTGTATTATTAGGTGTTCTTCAGGAAAACTCTGATGAACAATCTGAATGTAGATATCCTACATCTGTTAATGGGTTACTTATTAGACAGCTTTGGCTTCTGAAAGGAGCATAATCCTCAATGTAAGGCATGTTTTCACATGTACATGTAAAGATGCCTCTACCCTCTGCCAGTTGTGGGAGGTGTGTACTCACAAACTCCATACATTCCAGAATTTCCTGTTCAGCCTGTGCCAGCTGTGGGATCTCCCTTTCTCTCACAGCCCATTGACCAACAGGCTACAGGGACAAAGGAAGCAGAATCTCTAGAATTGCTAGAGTATGGTGGAAGTAACCTCTGAGAGTCACCTCAATTTCCTACCAGAGAGTGAGAGGGAATATATATGATGGGGACGGCAGCTGGGGTATCATCTAGTAGGAGCTCATAGTATGCTTTATTTGCATTTGACTGGGTCAGCATCCTGGAAAAGAAGGAAGAGTTTGAGGTGAAAGGAAGGAAAAAAGGAAAGAAGAAAGAAAGAAAAGAAATGGGCAGAAGGAAGGAAAGAAAAGGAGAAAAAACAAATAATTTAGTTTGTAGGAGTTATCCTGTCTCGGGTATACTATAGCAACATAAAACAAAACAATAAAAAGCAATAATGACATCTAAGTGGTACAATTTTCATAGCCATACATTTCCATTCACCTTCTTGTGTAGAAATACATTGTATCCATGGCAGTACAAGAAGTTTGCACCCAGCCCATGTGTGTTAGTTGCTTTTCTACTGCTGTCACAAAACACAGTGCTCAAGAAAATTTATGAAAGGCACGTTAAATTGGAATTATGATTTCAGAGAGCTGGTGTCATAATGGTAGAAAAATATCATTGTGGCTGGACCTCCAACCTCCATATGGCTCTCTGAAATGTTTTTTCTAGCTGCTATGAGGATAGGCTATTAAATCCTGGTTATAGCATTCAACCTATCTTCTAGTTTAAAATCCCAAAGTCATTCACATGCCTCTAAAATCAACATGGGCAGGCCTGTCACAGCAATAGCCCACTCCATGGTAGCACCTTCCTTCTTAGTTGCTTTTTTTATTCCTGATTCAAAACCCCATGACCAAGACAATATCTAAAAGAAAGCATTTAACTGGGCTTAAAGTTTCGGAAGGTTAAAGTTTGTGGTGGTGAACAAAGGCATGGAGACGTAACAGCTGAGAGCTCATATCTGGGTCCATAAGCAGGAGACAGGGAGGACACTGGGAATGATTAAACCTATGAAACATCAAAGCCTACACCCACTGACACAACTCTTTCAACAGGACTGTGCCTCATAATCCTTCTTAAAGTGTTTGATCAAATGTAGAACAAATATTCAAACATTTGAGCCTATGAGAACCATTTTCCTTCAAATCATCAAACCATGTAACTCTAGATCTCCATAGATCTGTCTTCACTGAGTTTGTGCTGCCTCTACAGACATTTTCCACCAAAATACCTCTTTGGGAGCCTGGTCTGGTTTCCTTTAGAATAGTCTTGTGCACACTTAACCTGCTACTCTCCCCCCTCTCAATGCATCAAAATAAAAAGCACAGTGAAGTTCTAATTCAGACAGCTGGACATGGTCCAGCAGGCAGGGAATATGCCTTGTGATTAATCAAAATAGAGCATTGTGTTCTTGAAATAAGAAATTATATAAATTGAATTAATAAGAACTCAAGGAAAATCCTTAGGTTTGGTGGTACCATACTGACATTTCTCCATAGATAGCACTTACCAATATGTTGCACAAATCCTAAATCTAAATGGTCTTATCATAAAAACATGTAGCCAGATATTGAGGTAAATGATGAAAGATCAGAGAGACAAAAGAACACGCCACTAGAGAAACTTCTCACCACTTTTTAATCCTCTGGTCCGAAGGCAGGTGAGATCCTGTCTCCATGAATCCTCAGACTGAATACCTCTGAGTTCACAGTTGAAAAGTATCTCTAGTTCCTGTCTTCTCACACCTTATATGCCTTTCTCCACCCAGCCATTTCACTTCCTTCCTACTTCTGGGATTAATGGCCTATGTTTTTCTCAAATCCTGGTAGCAACATGAGATCTCAAGTGCTGGGATTAAAGGTATGTACCACCACTGCCTGGTTCTGTTTCTCTACTAGACTGAATCAATCTCATGTAGTCTAGTGTAATCTTGAACTCATCATGATCCAGATGGACCTGTGTCTCTGGAGTGCTAGGATTAAAGGTTGTGCCACCACAGCCTGGCCTCAAAGTTTAATCTAGTGGCTGGCTCTGTCCTCTGATCCTCAGGCAAACTTTATTTGATACACAATACATCATGAAACCAATGCCTAAAAATTATGGATATTTGTTTACTGCATGGATAGTGAATTCATTTTGTCCATGCACTCATCAAAGAAGACCTTAATTTAGGTGATGGTTAAAGATGACATCTTGTGAACTGAGGTGATTTACTAGATTGTACTAGTGGTCCTTTCCTATCTTCTGCTCCTTGAAGATGACAAAGTTCATAAAGCATCATGAACTTGAAAAATATTTCATTATTTCCAGTGATTCTTGAGTTTTTTCTTGTTTATCAGGGTATACACAATCCATCTCTTTCTTTAAACATTTGTTATATGTGGAAAATTTTATTTGCATGCCTATGTGGACTCCATCTCATGTCACTGCATAGGCGTGGAAGTAAGAAAGCAACTTTCATGAGTCATTTCTCTCCTGCCAGCACAGGTCAAACTCAGCTGGTCAGACTGGGTGTCAGGTTCCTTTATCTACTTTCCTTTATCTGCTGTTGCAGCCCTATAGCTTTTTTTTTTTCTGAGTAAAATAACTAAGAATGGTCTCATTTATAGAAGTCAAAATAGGAGATCTGACGGGATCTTCTTTCTAAAAACAAATTACTTCTGGAAAGGTGAAGTGCACAGATATTGAAATATAAATAGATGAAAGAGGAGAGGGCTTTGTGTTTTTCAAGAATTTTTTTATATTTTATTTTTTTTATTTTTTAAATTTAATAAATAATTTAATTTTAAATATCAGCCACGGATTCCTCTGTCCTCCCTCCTCTGCCCCCCCCCCCGGCCTACCCCCAATCCACCTCCCATTCCCACCTCCTCCAGGGCAAGGACTCCCCTGGGGATTCAGCTCAGCCTGGTAGATTCAGTCGAGGCAGGTCCAGTCCCCTCCTCCCTTCACCCAGGCTGAGTAAAGTGTCCCAGTATAGGCCCCAGGCTCCAAAAAGCCAGCTCATGCACTAAGGACAGGTCCCAGTCCCACTGCCCGGGGGCCTCCCAAACAGTTCAAACTAATTGACTGTCTCACTTATCCAGAGGGCCTGATCCAGTTCCATGGGGTCTCCTCAGCTATTGGTTCATAGTTCATGCGTTTTCACTAGTTTGGCTATGTGTCCCTGTGATTTTTCCAATCATGGTCTCAACATCTCTTGCTTATACAATCCCTCCACTGTCTCACCAATTGGACTCCTGGAACTCCACCTGGGGCCTGATGGTGGATCTCTGCATCTGCTTCCATCAGTCATTAGATGAGAGTTCTATCACGACAGTTAGGGTGTCTGGCCATCCTATCACCAGAGTAGGTCAATTGCCAGTAGTCTGTTGTGAAGGTATCATTGTGGATTTCTGAGGACCTCTTTAGCACTTTCCTTCTTCCTATTCCCATGGGGTCTTCATTTATCATGGTATCTCTTTCTTTGCTCTCCCTCTCTGTTCTTGATCCAGCTGGGATCTCCCGCTCCCCTAAGCTGTCTTTCCCCCGACCCTTGCCCTTCATTACCCCCCCCCTTAACATCCAGTTTGCTCATGTAGATCTCATCCATTTCTCTGTCATTGGGTGATCCTTTCTTAATGATCTGTGTCTTTCTTAAAGGTCCTCTTTACTAGGTAGCCTCCTTGGAGTTGTGAGTAGCAGTCTAGTCATCCTTTGTTTTACATCTAATATCCACCTATGAGTGAGTACATACCATATTTGTCTTTCTGAGTCTGGGTTACCTCACTCAGGATGATTTTTTTCTAAATCCATCCATTTGTCTACAAACCTCATGATGTCATTGTTTTTATCTGCTGAGTAGTACTCCATTGTGTATATGTGCCACATTTTCTTTATCCATTCTTCAGTTGAAGGGCATCTAGGTTGTTTCCAGGTTCTGGCTATTACAAATAATGCTGCTATGAATATAGCTGAGCATGTGCCATTGTGGTATGATTGAGCATTCCTTAGATATATACCCAAAAGTGATATAGATGGGTCTTGGGGGAGATGGATTCCCAATTTTCTAAGAAAGCACCATATTGATTTCCAAAGTGGCTGTACAAGCTTGCATTCCCACCAACAGTGGAGGAGAGTTCCCCTTGCTCTACATCCTCTCCAGCATAAGTTATCTTCAATGTTTTTGATCTTCTCCATTCTGACAGGTGTAAAGTGGTATCTCAGAGTCATTTTGATTTGCATTTCCCTGATGATTAGGGATTTTGAGCAATTCCTTAAATGTCTTTCAGCCATTTGAGCTTCCTCTGTTGGGAATTCTCTGTTTAGCTCTATAGCCCATTTCTTAATTGTTCTGTTAGACATTTTGATGTCTAATTTCTTGAGATCTTTATATATTCTGGATATCAGCCTTCTGTCAGATATGTGATTTGTAAAGATCTTTTCCCATTCTGTAGGCTGTCTTTTATCTTGTTGACCATGTCCTTTGCTCTAAAAAAGCTTCTCACTTTCAAGAGGTCCCATTGATTAATTGTTTCTCTCAGTGTGTGTGCTACTGGTGTTATATTTAGGAAGTGATCTCCAGTGCCAGTGAATTCAAGACTATTTCCTACTTTCTCTTCTATCAGGTTCAGAGTAACTGGAATTATGTTGAGGTCTTTGATCCACTTGGACTTGATTTTGTGCACGGTGACAGATATGGGTCTATTCGCAGCCTTCTACATGTTGACATCCAGTTATGCCAGCACCATTTGTTGAAGATGCATTCTCTTTTCCCCATGGTACAGTTTTGGCTGCTTTGTCAAAAATCAGGGGTTCATAAGGTGTGCGGATTAATGTCAGGGTCTTCAATTCGATTCCATTGGTCCACAATGTCGGTTTTTATGCCAGTACCAAGCTGTTTTTATTACTGTAGCTCTATAGTAGAGCTTGAGGTCAGTGATTGTGAAGCCTCCAGAGGTTGTTTTATTATACAGAATTCTTTTGGCTATCCTGGGTTTTTTGTTTTTCCATATGAAGTTGAGTATTGTTCTTTCCAGGTCTGTGAAGAATTGTGCTGGGATTTTGATGGGGATTGCATAGAATCTGTAGATTGCTTTTGGTAAGACTGCCATTTTTACTATGTTAGTCCTGCCTATCCATGAGCATGGGAGATCTTTCCATTTTCTGACATCTTCTTCAATTTCTTTTTTCAGGGATTTAAAGTTCTTGTCATATAGGTCCTTCACTTGCTTAGTTAGAGTTATCCCAAGGTATTTTATATCATTTGTGGCTATTGTAAAGGGTGATGTATCTCTCATTTCCTTCTCAGCCTGTTTTTCAATTGTATATAGGAGGGCTACTGATTTTTTTGAGTTAATCTTGTATCCTGCTACATTGCTGAAGGTGTTTATAAGCTGTATGAGTTCCTTGGTCAAATTTTTGGGGTCATTTATGTATACTATCATGTCATCTGCAAATAGCAAAAGCTTGACTTCTTCCTTTCCAATTTGTATCCCCTTAATCTCCTTATGTTGTCTTATTGCTCTGGCTAGAACTTCAAGTACTATATTGAATAAGTATGGGGAGAGCGGAACCCCTTGCCTTGTTCCTGATTTTAGTGGAATCGCTTTGAGTTTCTCTCTATTTACTTTTATGTTGGCTGTTGGCTGGCTGTAAATAGCCTTTATTATGTTTAGGTATATTACCTGTATTCCTGATCTCTCCAAGACCTTTATCATCAAGAGGTGTTGGATTTTGTCAAGTGACTTTTCAGCATCTAGTGAAATGATCATGTGGTTTTTTTCTTTCAGTTTGCTTATATGGTGTATTACATTGACAGACTTTCATATGTTAAAACACCCTTGCATCCCTAGGATGAAGCCTACCTGATCATGGTGGATAATTCTTTTGATGTGTTCTTGGAGTCTGTTTGCCAATATTTTATTGAGTATTTTTGCATCAATGTTCATGAGAGAGATTGGTCTGTAGTTCTCTTTCTTTGTTGCATCTTTGTTTGCCTTGGGAATCAGGGTAATAGAAGGAGTTTGGTAATGTTCCTTCTGTTTCTATTGTGTGGAACAATTTAAAGAGTATTGGTATTAACTCTTCTTTGAAGACCTGGTAGAATTCTGCACTGAAACCATTTGGTCTTTGGCTTTTTTTGGTTGAAAGACTTTTAATGACTGATTCTATTTCCTTATGCATTATTGGACTATTTAAATAGTTTATCTGGTCTTGATTTAACTTAGTTATGTTGCACCTATCCACAAAATTATCCATTCCTTTTAGATTTTCCAGTTTTGTGAGTAGAGGTTTTTGAAGTGTGATATGGTGATTCTCTGGATTTCCTCAGTGGTGGTTTTATGTCTCCCTTTTCATTTCAGATTTTGCTAATTTGGATGTTCTCTCTCTGCCTTTTGTTTAGTTTGGATAAGGGCTTGTCTATCTTGTTGATTTTCTCAAAGAACCAACTCTTTGTTTCATTGATTCTTTGTATTATTTTCTTTGTTTCTATTTTATTGATTTCCGCTCTCAATTTGATTATTTCCTGGCATCTATTTCTCCTGGGTGACTTTGCTTCTCCTTGCTCTAGAGCTTTCAGGTGTGCTGTTAAGTCACTAGTGTAAGATTTCTTCAATTTCTTTATGTGGGCATTTAGTGCTATGAATTTCCCTCTTAGCCCTGCTTTCATAGTGTTCCATAAGTTTGTGTATGTGGTATATTCATTTTCACTGATCTCTAGGAAGTCTTTAATTTCTTTTTTTATTTCTTCCTTGTCTCATTGGTAATTCAGTTGAACGTTATTCAGTTTCCATGAGATTGTAGGCCTTCTGTAGTTTTTGTTGTTTTTGAAATCTAACTTTAAATCATGATGGTCTGATAGAACACAGGAGGTTATTCCAATTTTTTTTGTATCTGTTGAGATTTGCTTTGTGGCCAAGTATGTGGTTGATTTTTGAGAAGGTTCCATGGGGTGCTGAGAAGAAGGTATATTCTTTTTTGTTAGGATGGAATGTTCTGTAGATATCGATTAAGTCCATTTGAGTCATAACATCAGTTAAGTCCTTTATTTCTCTTTTAAGTTTCAATTTGGCAAATCTGTTCAGTGGTGAGAGTGGGGTGTTGAAGTCTCCCACTATTAATGTGTGGGGTTTTATATACGATTTAAGCTTTAGTAATGTTTCTTTTACATATGTGGGTGCCCTTGTATTTGCGGCGTAAATGTTCAGAATTGAAACTTCATCTTGGTGGATCTTTCCTGTGATGTTATGTAATGTCCTTCTTGATCTCTTTTGATTGATTTTAGTTTGAAGTCTATTTTGCTGGAAATTAGGATGGCTACACCAGCTTGCTTCTTAAGACCATTTGATTGGAAAGACTTTTCCCAGCCTTTTCTTCTTAGGTAGTGTCTGTCATTGTATTTGAGGTGTGTTTCTTGTATGCAGCAGAAAGGTGGGTCCTGCTTTCATATCCATCCTGTTAACCTGTGTCTTTTTATAGGTGAATTAAGTCCATTGATATTAAGGGATATTTTGACCAGTGATTGTTCATTCCTATTATCTTTTATTGGTAGTGTGTGTGTGCTTCTCTTCTTTGGGGTTTACTGCTGTGGTGTTATCTACTGCCTGTGTTTTCGAGGGTATATCTGACTTCCTTACGTTGGAATTTTCCTTCTAGTGCTTTCTGTAGGGCTGGGTTTGTGAATAAGTATTGTTTAAATCTCGTTTTGTCTTGGAATGTCTTGTTCACTCCATCTGTAATGATTGGAAGTTTTGCTGGGTATATTAGTCTAGGCTGGCATCCATGGTCTCTTAGCATCTGCATTACATCTGTCCAGGTCCTTCTGGCTTTCAAAGGCTCCATTGAGAAATCCGGGTTATTCTGATGGGTTTGCCTTTATAAGTCACTTGGCCTTTTTCCTTTGATGCTCTTAATATTCTGTTCGTTTACTTGTTTAATTATTATGTGGTGAGGGTATCTTTTTGGGGTTCTCGTCTGTTTAGTATTCTATAGGCTTCTTGTACCTTCATAGGCATTTCTTTAAGTTGGGAAAGTTTTCTTTTATGATCTTGTTGAACTTATTTTCTGTGCCTTTGAGTTGGTATTCTTCTCCTTCCTCTATCCCTATTATTCTTAGATTTGGTCTTTACATAGTGTCTCAGATTTCTTGGACATTTTGTGTTATGGTATTTTTGCATTGTTATTTTCTTTGACTCACGAATCCATTTCCTCTATTGTATCTTCTACACCAAAGATCCTCTCTTCCATTTCTTGTATTCTGTTGCTTATGCTCGCATCTGTGTTTCACGTTCATTTACTCAGATTTTCTGTTTCCAGCATTCCCTCTGTTTGTGTCTTCTTCATTGTTTCTATTTCCCTTTTCAGGTCTTGAACTGTTTCCCTCACTGGTTTCATTGCTTTTTCATGGTTTTCTTTAAGGGATTTATTGTTTTCTTCTGCTTTTATTTGTCTTTTCCTTTCATTCTTTATAGATTTCTTCCCATTTTTCTGTTTGACTTTTTCTCATTTTCTTTAGTAATTTTCTCTACTTTTTGTTTATCTTTTCCTCAATTTCATTTTTGATTTTTCTTTAAAGGCCTCTAGCATCTTCATGATGCTATTCTTAAGGTTGCTTTCTTCTGCTTCTCCCACCTTATGATGTTTAGGTCTTGCTGTTGGAGGAGGGCTAGGTTCTGGTGATGCTGTATTGCTCTTTATTTTGTTGTATGTACTTTTGCCTTGATGTCTGCCCATCTCCTCCTCTAATAGGCATAAGAGGTGCCTGTGTCTGAGTGAGTTGCTGTTGGTCCACACTGTGTTTGTTGTGTCTGTGTCTAAGGGGGCCCTTCTGGGTCTAATCTTAGCTCTTGTTCTGATTGGAGCAGGCAGCTTCTGTGTCTCAGGGAGCTGCTCTTGGGTCAACCCAAGCTAGTTGATTCTGTGACTCCCAGATTTGTTCTAGGTCTTATCAGGGCTCTTGGTCCAGTCAGAGCTGACAGATTCGGTGTTTCAGGAAGCCTCTCTTGGTCCAATGAGAGGTGGCAGATTCTACTTCTCAGAAAGACACTCTTGGTCTAATCAGGGCTGGCAGATTCTCTGTTTCCTGAGTTTACTCCTGGTCCAATGATGGCTCTTTGTCCAATGAGAGCTCTCTCTTTCTCTGGGCCAGATGGGAGCTCTCTGGGCTGAATGGGCACTCTTTGGGCTGGATGAGAGCTCTCTGGGCTGGATGGGAGCTCTCTGGGTCAGATGGGAGCTCTCTGGGTCAGATGGGAGCTCTCTGGGCCAGATGGGAGCTCTGGGCTGGATGAGAGTTGGGGGCTGGTCTCCAAATCTCAAGAAGTGGCGGGGGTCTCAGATGGATGGGTGTGGGGGCTGGGTGTGTAGATTGCAGGGTCCACTGGGGGGTCTTGGAGAAGGAGAATCTTTCTGTGGGAGCCCTGCCCACTGGCTGGCAAATGGGCAAATTTCATGTTATTTTCAAAGACTTGTCTGATTCAAGAAATGTCCTTCGTAATGCTTTTGAATTTCTTTGCATTGTAAATAGAATTTGAATATGTGTTTTTAATTCTCCTTCTGAAATGACTGCAAGATAGTGACTACTAAGATAAAACTTTTCTTCTTCTTTTTTTTCCCTTAATTTGAAGTAGATCCACTTCTTTTTTTGTTCTTTTTTGTTTTATAATTTAATTTTACATATCAGCCACAGATTCCCTTGTTCTCCCCTCTCCCGCCCCCTTTCCCCCCAACCCACCCCCCATTCCCATCTCCTCCAGGGCAAAGACTCCCCTGGGGATTGAGTTGAACCTGGTAGATTCAGTCTAGGCAGGTCTAGTCCCCTCCTCCCAGGCTGAACCAAATGTCCCTGCATAGGCCTCAGGTTCCAAACAGCCAGCTCATGCACTGAGGACATGTCCTGGTCCCACTGCCTGGATGCCTCCCAAACAGTTCAAGCTAATCAACCGTCTCACTTATCCAGAGGGTCTGATCCAGTTGGGGGCTCCTCAGCTATTGGTTCATAGTTCATATGTTTCCAATAGTTTGGCTATTTGTCCCTGTGCTTTTTCCAATATTGGTCTCAACAATTCTCACTCATACAAACCCTCCTCTTTCTTGCCAATTCGACTCCTGGAGTGGCACCTGGGGCCTGACCATGGATCTCTGCATCTGGTTCCCTCAGTCACTGGATAAGGTCTAGCAGGACAATTAGGGTGTTTGGCCATCCTACATCACCTACATCACCAGAGTAGGTCAGTTTGGGCTGTCTCTCGACCATTGCCAATAGTCTATTGTGGAGGTAATTTTGTGGATTTCTGTGGACTTCTATAGCACTTTGCTTCTTCCTATTCCCATGTGGTCTTCATTTATCATGGTCTCTTATTCCTTGTTCTCCCTCTCTGTTCTTGATCCAGCTGGGATCTCCCGATCCCCTAAGCTCTCTTTCCCTTGAAACTTGCCCTTCATTACCCACACTCACGTCCAGGTTGTTCATGTAGATCTCATCCATTTCTCTGTCATTGGGCGATCCCAGTGTCTTTTTTGGGGTCCTATATTCTAGGTAGCCTCCCTGGAGTTGTGAGTAGCAGTCTAGTCATCTTTGTTTTATATCTAGTATCCTCCAAAGCTACACAAAACCTTTTCTTCTTTAATCAGTTTCTTGTGATAATTCTAACCACACAAGTGAATGGTTTGTATTTTTGAAAACTACAACAACTTTAAGACATTGAAGAAAGACATTGACAATTACACCAGAAGATGGAACGTTCTCCCATCCTCTCTGACCAGTAGGATGATTATAGTGAAAACTGCCCTGTTACCAAAACCATTTACAGATTCAATTAATTATCCAACAAAACACGTCAAACACAAGTCTGCACAAAAATTAGAAGAAAATGTTCAGCCTCATATAGAAACACAGACACATATGTAGATACACAGTGTCTTAGTTATGGTCCATTGAAAAGACACCATGACCATGGTAAGTCTTCTTAAGGAAAACATTTAATTGGGATGGATTATAGTTTCAGAAGTTTAGTTCATTATCCTTCCTGATGGTGAATGGCATGCTGGCAGACATGTACTGGAGAAAGAGCTAAGAATTCTACTTCTTGACCCACAGTCAACAGGAAATTGTCTGAAACACTTGGCATAGCTTGAGCATAGGATACCTCAAAGCCCACCTCAGAGTGACACACTTTCTCCAAGAAAATCACACGTCCTATCATGACACTCCCTATGAGCTTATGAGGGTCAATTACATTGAAACTAACACACATCCACACAATAACTAAAACTATAAGTAATACAATTGTACTGACAGTATCATCATACCAATCTTCAAGTTGTAGTACATAATAAAAACACTGTGGTTGCCATAAAAACAGATGCATTGACCAATGGAATTGAACTGAAGACTTAGCCATAAGTTTATTCTCTATGAATGTCTGATTTCTGACAAAAACGCAAAAAAAAAAATCACACTGGAAGAGAGGGATCATCTTCATTAGTGGTGTGGATCAAACTGCTTGACTGCATGTAGAAGAATGCAAATAGATTCATGTTTAATACCCTGTAAAAACTTCCACCTAAAGTACACCAAAACCTCAGCATAAGACACAATAAATCTGATCAAATAGAAAGTGTGGAATAGACTTGAATTAGGCACTGAAAGTATGTTCTCTAATTAAATGCATTAATAGTACAAGCACTAAAGCCAATGATTAATAAATGGGACCTCATGAAGTCAAAATACTCTGTATGGCAAAGGACACTAGTACCCACACAATGAGGCACTATACATATTGGGAAAACATCTTTATCAATTATATATCTGGTAGTAGGTTAGTATCTAGGATATATGTAGAACTTAAAAGAAATGAAAACTAAGAAAATGCACAACCCAATTTTAAAATTGGATATGGAAGTAAGCAGAGAGTTCTCAAAAGATGAAACACAAATAGCTGAGAATCATTTGATGAAATGTAGGACATCTTTAAACATCAGGGAAATGCAAATTAGACTATTCTAAGATTTCATGTTACACCAGTCACAATGGCAAAGATCAATAAAACAAATAGCAGCTCATGCTATTGAGGATGTGAGGAAAGAGGAACACTTATTTACTGCTAATGGGAGTGCTAATTTCTGTGACTATGGAAATCAGTGTGATGGTCTCTGAGGAAGCTGCCAATTGATATAATCTAAGAACGCACTACACCACCAGTGAGCTTATAACAAAAGGACTCTGCATCATACTAGAGATAATTGCTCATCCATGTTCATTGCTATCCTATTCAAAATAGCAGAAATTGGAAATAACCTATATGTTCATCAACTGATGTTTGGATAACTCAAATATATATTTTACACAGTGAAATATTATACAGCAATTAAGAAAAATGAAATCAACAGGTAAATAGATGGAACTAAAAAAAATCATCCTGAGTGAAGAAACACAGAAAACAAAAGACAAATAATGTTGTCTTATATGAGGATGTCAGCTGTTAAGCCTTTGAAATGAGTGTTATAATCTGACTAGCCGCAGAGGTAAGGTACCTTCTAAGGTAATAGACTGCAGAAAGGATCTCCCAAGGAAGGGGAAATATAACATATTGTTATGAAGAGACAGAGGACAGACTAGAATAGGAGGATTACATAGGGAGAAAGATGGAAAAGGGGGAAAAGAGGGAATGAAGGGAGAGACAACTAATAGTCACAGTCTTTTGAAACCTATTCCTATAAAAGCTCTTGAAATATATATGTATGTGACAAGAATTTAAATAGAGGTACCAAATAAGGAGAAAATGCTCCAACATGACATTTTATGCCATCATAAAACATTTGATGACTACACCTCATTGAGTCATTGGCCAAAGAGGGTCCATTGTGAATTCCTTCCTAAGCATCACAAACTAATACCAAGACTATTGCTTAATTTCCACATCCCAATGGTAAGGTGCTAGCAGAATACAACACTTATGCAGAGGACCTAGCTCAGACCCATACAGGTTCCATGATTGTCTCTTCAGTTTTTGTGAGGCCCTATGATTCCAGGTTCACTGACACAATGGGTTGTGTTCTTGTAATGTCCTTGACCTCTCAGACTCCTGTAATTCTTCCTCCTTCTCTTCTGCATAATGTTTGGTTGTGCATCTCTGCATGTGCCCCTACCAGTTGCTAGATGAAGCCTCTCTCAGAATGTTTTTGCTAGACTCTGGTCTATGAGGATAGTAGAATATCATGAGGAATCATTTCATTGACTTTTTTGGCCATCATGTTTGGTTCTATCCTAGGTTACACAGCCTCTTGATCTTGGCCATCTAGGGAGTTTCAGGCATGGGCTCAGTCTCCTGGCTTGGGCCTCAAGTTGGACTATTCATTAATTGGCCACTCCCACAAGTTCTGTCCCACCGTTACCCCAGCACATCTTGCAGGCGTGACAAATTGTAGGTCAAAGGTTTTTTTTTTTTGGTTGGGATGATATCTCAGTTTCACTACTAGAAGACTTGTCTGGTTAAAAAGATGGACAATCCACGCTCCAAACCTCACAGTACTAGGAGTTTTCAATGGGGTTAACCTCATAGATTCCAGATTGTTTCCATTGAACTAGGTTTCCATATGGCCCCCAATTCTAGCCATCTCTCACAATGCACTCCCACTTGTAGCTAGAGTTTTCTCCAGTCGTGCCTGGCCTGTGGTCAAGACAAATCTCTCTCACCCACTGTTCCTGCAGCAATTCAGACCTAAATAAACACACACAGGCTGATGTTATTTAAAACTGCTCGGCCATTAGCTCAGGCCTACCACTGACTAACTCTTACACTTAAACTCAGCCCATTTCTGTTAATCCATATGTTGCCACATGTTCTGTGGCTTTACTTGTGTGCCTGTTACATGCTGCTCCCTGGACAGTGGGCTGGCGCCTCCTGACTCAGCCTTCCTGTTCCCAGAATTCTCTTCTCTGCTTGTCCCACCTGTACTTCCTGCCTGGCTACCGGCCAATCAGCATTTTATTTATACACAGCGATATCCACAGCACTTCCCTTTTCTTTTTTTTCAAAAAGGAAGGTTTTAACTTTAACATAGTAAAATTACATATAACAGAACGATTATCCAGCAAGAATTACAAATACAATATCTAGTCTATTTATAATATCTAGTCTATTTGTATTTGGCAAAATTAAGATATCCTATCTATCCTATATTTGTGAGTCTAAGGTTTTATATCTAACTTATCTTTTATCATAACTAATTAAATTATAACTATCTAAACTTCAACTACATTGAAGACCTCAGAAGGATATAATATTACCTGAGAAATGGGAGAAGGACACAAGCAACTTTTGGGAGTCTTGCAAGAGTAGACAGAGACAGCTGGCAGGATGGACAGTTATCCAAAGTTCTTTTGTAAAGCTGGGGCATCTGTCTTCAGCCCACAGGCCTAGAGTCTCTCAGTCACTTTTTTCTGTGTCCTGTAGAATGTCTGGCAGTTTCCTTTTCGAAGCAGGAACCTGAAGGACAATTTTGCCAAGCAAAGTTCAGTGGTCACCTTCCTATGGGTCCTGCATGTCCAGTTGACACATTTTTTCAAGCAGTCCAGGCAAGAACAGTTTCTTGCCCAAATGGCTATTTTTGTCAAGAAGAAGATAAACTCCATACAGAGTGTATTCAGTGTCCATCCTTCTCTCTGAAGTAAATTGGTGGTGCCAGGAGTAGACATGTCTCACTGTCCAGAAAGTTTAAATTTTTACAATATTTTAAATGACTTATTCTGTAGGTCTTTGAAGTGTTTGAAGATTACCTGTCTATCTGAAATATATCTATGTATACCTAGAAAACCTAACTAACATGAATACAAGTATGATTTTCATAGATGACTAATTATTAATCTGAATTTTTTAATTATCCATTACAACTAAATGAGTTGTACAAACATAATACCTTAAACAAGAGTAGAAATATAAACACAGTATAACAAAATTAACTTTTTAACAATATGTTTGGGTTTAGAGGATGAAAGAGCCATTCTCCAACTCCAAAGTCAGCTTCAAATTTTAATTGAACTGGGACTACAAGAAGACCAATAGTGTTAAATGTCTTTAGAGAAGAGTGGAAACAAACATTTAGGAAGACTTATGAAATTTTATAGATGATATACCAATAGGCCATTTTACTCTTTTTCTTGGGACATTTTTCTCTAGATGATTTGTCCTTTTTCTTCAGATGTCTCATTTGTCCAGTGTTCTTCAGATTTCTTAGCCTCATTCTCCTAAAAGACAAAAACAAAAAACTTTCCCCAAGACTAATTTTGGGGAGGTTCCCTTTTGGCAAGTTATATCTGATTAAATGAAAAGGCATGTGTTAATGGTATAAGTTTGTTTAAATTGGATGGTCATACATGCTCAACTATGTTCATATCAGCATTATTCGTAATAGCAAGAACCTAGAAACAACTAAGATGCCCCTCAACTGAAGAATGGATAAAGAAAATATGGTACATATACACAATGGAGTACTACTCAGCAGTAAAAAAACAATGATATCATGAAATTTACAGGCAAATGGATGGATCTAGAAAATATCATCTTGAGTGAGGTAACCCAGACTCAGAAGGACAAGCATAGTATGTACTCACTCATAAGTGGTTACTAAATGGGAGGGAAGGGATGGCCAGACTGCAACCCACAACTCCAGAGAGGCTAGCTAACAGGAAAAGATCCTCAGAGGGACACATGGATGGTCCTGTGAAGGAGAAGTGGATGAGATCTACGTGAGAGGACTGGGTGGGGGGGTGGCAGAGGGTGAGGAGTGGGGGAAGAGAACATAGGGAAATGGGAGGGTCAAGCTGGAACAGGGACAGAGTGGGAGGGCAGGGAGGAAGATACCATGATAGATGAGGACATCATGGGAATAGGAAGAAGCAGGGTTCTGGGGAGGCTCTCAGGAATCCACAAGGTTGACCCAACCTTGGTCTGCTGGCAGTGGTCCAGAGGATGCCTGGACCAGTCTACTCTGGTGACCAGCCTAGCAAAAAGCCTAGCTTAGTCATCATAGAGCCTTTGTCCAGTGACAGATGGAGGCAGATACAGAGATCCATGGCCAGGCACCAGACTGAGCTCCAGGAATCCAATTCATGAGAGAGAGGAGAGATACTGCAGGCGAGGGACATCGAGATCACGATGGGAGGACATGCAGAGATGACTGGCCACACTAGTGGAAGGCCATGAACTGTGGACTGGTGGCTGTGGAGCCCCCATGGGACTGGACTAGGCCCTCTGGATATGGAAGATGGTTGTTTGGCTCAAACTGTTTGGGGGGCACCAAGGCAGGGGGATCGGGATCTGTCCCTGGTCTATGGGCAGGCTTCTGGAATCTGATGCCTGTGGTGTGACATCTTGCACAGTCTTGTTGCAGTGGGAAGGGGCTTGGACCAGCCTAGGCTCAGTGTGCTGGGCTCTGCTGACTCCCCATGGGAGACCTCGATTTGGGGGATGTGGGGTTGTGGGGTGGCTTGGGAAAAAGGGCTGGGGTGGGAGGAGGGAGGAGGGGGCTGTGGATAGTATGTAGGGTGAGTAGAAAATTTCTTAATTAAAAAAATGAAAAAAATTGGATGGTCATGCTGGTTGATGAACTATCACCTCCTGTAATTAAGAGGTCTCTCTTGTTCAAATCAAACCTTTATCAAATTTGATGGTATCCACAGCTTATCTTCTCCTGTAGAAAAAAAAAGCAAAACCTCATCCCCAATGTCACACATATCCTGGTTTCCATTCTGAGGTCAGCACATCCTTAAAGTATATAGGCTGATTTAATGCTGTAGTTTTTTCTATTATTCAATGTCTCTCTGCAGCTGTTGTTCCTTTCTCATTGGCACTGAGAAAATTCAAAGTTAATAGAGCATTATGCAGTCTATTTCTGGGGTTTTTGTTACCCCTTTCTGTTTATTTAGCATATCCTTTAGAGTTCTGTTTGATCTTTCTATAACTGCTTGGCCTGTAGGATTATGTGGTATACCTGTAATATGCTTTATATTGTAATAAGAAAAAAAACTAGCCAGGCGGTGGCAGAGCACGCCTTTAGTCCCAGCACTCAGGAGGCAGAGCCAGGCGGATCTTTGTGAGTTTGAGGCCAGCCTGGGCTACCAAGTGAGTTCCAGGAAAGGCGCAAAGCTACACAGAGAAACCCTGTCTCGAAAAACCAAAAAAAAAAAAAAAAAAAAAAGAAAGAAAGAAAAGAAAAGAAAAAAAACTGTTTCATTTTAACAGAGACACATGCTGGAGTATTGTCAGTTTTAATTTGAGTAGGTATACCCATAATGGCCATAACTTCTAGCAAATGAGTGATTACAGAATCAGCCTTTTCATAACTCAAAGCAGTTGCCCATTGAAATCCTGAATAAGTATCAATGGTATGGTGTACATATTTCAATTTTCCAAATTCTGCAAAGTAAAACACATCCATCTGCCAGATTTCATTCCTCTGAGTACCCTTTGGGTTACATCCTTCTGGTAAGGGCATCTGATTGTAAAAGGAACAAGTAGGACATTTCCTTACAATATCCTTGGTTTGTTGCCAGGTTATGGAAAAATCCTTTTTTAAACCTTTACTATTGACATGATGGTTTTTTTATGAAATTCTGAGGCCTCCAGCACATTTCCTATCAATAATTTATCAATCTCATCATTACCTTGTGCTAGAGAGCCTGGCAAACCCATATGGGATCGGATGTGAGTTATATATAAAAGATGACTGCTTTTCCTGATTGTATCTTGTAACTGAATAAATAGTGAAGTTAATTCTGACTCATCAGGGATAAATTCTGCAGTCTCAATATGTAATACCACTCTTTCAGCATACTGAGAGTCAGTAACTATGTTGAGAGATTCTGAAAAATCCATTAATACCAACAGAATAGCATGCAATTCTGACTTTTGAACTGAATTATAAGGACTTTGAACCACTTTACTTAAATCTTCTGATTTGTAACCTGCTTTTCCTTGTTTGTTTGCATCTGTATAAAAGGTATGAACTCCATAAATGGGTTTCTCCTGTACAATTCGAGGCAAAATCCAATCAGCTCTCTTTATAAGATCAATTCTATTGCTTTTTGGATATTTGCTGTTAATTTCTCCCCCGAAATTACTGTAAGCTCTTTGCCAAGGTTCACTTTCTGCCCATACATTTTCAATTTCCTCTTTAGTTAAAGGTATAACTATTCCTGCTAATTGATGAAGTCTCCATTTTCCTTTCACAATCAAGTTAGAGATTTTTTTCCACAAAAGTTTTTAATTTTTTATTTGGTTTATTTGGTAAAAATATCCATTCCAATATAATATCTTCCCTCTGCATTAATATTCCTGTAGGAGAATGCCTAGAAGGTAAAATAACCAAAATGCAATCCAGCTTTGGATCAATACGATCTACGTGCCCTTCATGTACTTTCTTTTCTACCAAGGCCAATTCTTTCTCAGCTTCAGGTGATAATTCTCTTGGACTATTTAAGTCCTTGTCACCTTCTAAGGTTTTGAACAAATTATTTAGTTCATCATTTTTTACCCCAACAATAGTTCTTAGATGAGAAATGTCTCCCAATAATCTTTGAAAGTCATTAAGAGTCTGTAATCGATATCTCCTAATTTGCACCTTTTGAGGTCTAATTTTTTGTAGCTCTATTTTATATCCTAAATAATTAATAGAATCTCCTCTTTGTATCTTTTCAGGAGCAATTTGTAATCCCCAGCAAGGCAAATTTTTCTTTACTTCTTCAAACATTCTTTCTAAAGTATTTGTATTTGAGTCAGCTAGTAAAATATCCATATAATGATAAATTATAGATTTAGGAAATTTTTTACGTACCACTTCCAATGGCTGTTGTATAAAATATTGGCACAGAGTTGGGCTATTCAACATTCCCTGTGGGAGGACCCTCCATTGAAATCTTTTAACTGGTTGAGAATTGTTATAAGTAGGCACTGTGAAAGCAAATCTTTCTCTGTCTTTTTCTTGTAAGGGTATTGAAAAGAAACAGTCTTTTAAATCAATAACTATGAGAGGCCATACTTTTGGTAACAGAGTAGGCAAAGGAATTCCAGATTGTAGAGAGCCCATTGGCTGAATTACTTTGTTAATTGCTCTAAGGTCTGTTACCATTCTCCATTTACCAGATTTCTTTTTAATAACAAATACAGGAGAATTCCAAG